>WNWK01000136.1:175000-185000 GCA_009830355.1 Cherax destructor
CCTAGAGAACAAGGATCAATATTGCACGCTCCTAGAAAGCACAGATCAATATTACACGCCCCTAGAGAACACGGATCAATATTACACGCCCCTAGAGAGCACATTTCAACGTTTGTTTTCTAAACTGAACACACCAACTATGGTTCAACAATCTAATATCACTGATTACAATGCTCAGTCATGAGCCTTGTAGTGCACACCTTTAGTGTCACTCAACGAGCACATACACACACACACACACCCACATCCACACACACACACACACACACACACACACACACACACACACACACGTTAGGCCCATATTGGAATATGCAGCACCATTTTGGAACCCACACCTAGCCAAGCACGTAAGGAAACTAGAGAAAGTGCAAAGGTTTGCAACAAGACTAGTCCCGGAGCTAAAGGATATGTCCTACGAAGAGAGGTTAAGGGAAATTGATCTGACGACACTGGAAGACAGGAGATAGGGAGGATATGATAACGACATATAAAATACTGAGATGAATCGACAAGGTGGACAGATATATGATGTTCCAGAGATGGTACACAGCAACAAGGGGTCGCAGTTGGAAGTTGAAGACTCAGATGAATCACAGGGATGTTAGGAAGTATTGATTCAGTCACAGAGTTGTCAGGAAGTGGAATAGACTGGGAAGGGATGTAGTGGAGGCAGGATCCATACATAGCTTTAAGAAGAGGTATGATAAAGCTCATGGAACAGGAAGAGTGACCTAGTAGCCACCACTGAAGAAGCGGGGCCAGGAGCTGTGAATCGACCCCTGCAACCACAACTAGGCGAGTACTCACACACACACACAGGAAGGGAACCATAGTAAATGGCGAAGTGCCAGAGTGGGCGCCTGTGACGAGCGGGGTTCTACATGAGTCAGTCCTAGTGCCAGTACTGTTTCTGGGATATGTGAATGACTTGACGAAAAAGATAGATTCAGAGGTGTCCCTGTCGGCAGACGATGTGAGCTAATGCGGAAAATTCAAATGGATTATGATAAGGTAATATTACAAAGGGGATCTGGACAGGCTGTAAGCCTCCTCCAACAACTGGCTCCTGGAGATTGACCCCACCAAGTGCAAAGTCATGAAGATTGGGTAAGGTCAAAGAAGACCGCAGTACAGGCTAGGGGGGAGGGCAAAGACTGCAAACCCCATTCAAGGAAAAGGATCCTGGGGTGAGTATCATACCGAGCACATCTGAGGCGCACATCAACTAAATAACTGCTAGCATATGGGCGACTGATAAACATGAGAATATCATTTCGACACCTGAATAAGAAATCGTTCAAGACTGTGTAAATCAGACCCATATTGGAGTATGCAGCACCAGTTTGGAACCCACACCTAGCCAAACACGTAAGGAAATTAGAGAAAGTGCAAAGGTTTGCAACGAGACTAGTCTCGGAGCTAAGGGGCATGTCCTACGACCTGACGACCCTGGAAGACAGGAGAGATAGGGGGATATGATAACAACATATAAAATACTGAGAGGACTCGACAACGTGGACAGAGACAGGATGTTCCAGAGATGGGACACAGCAACAAGGGGTTGAAGTTGGAAGTTGAAGACTCAGATGAATCACAGGGATGTTAGGAAGTATTTCTTCAATCACAGAGTTGTCAGGAAGTGGAATAGTCTGGAAAGTGATGTAGTGGAAGCAGGATCCATACATAGCTGTAAGAAGAGGTATGATAAAGTTCATGGAGCAGGGAGTTACCTAGTAGCCACCAGTGAAGAGGCGGAGCCAGAAGCTGTGACTCGACTCCTGCAACAACAACTATGTGAGTATACACAAACGCTACAGGAGATGCCATCACATGGACGCCATCATCTACAAACAGGATTTTAGGGCACAAAAAACGAATCTAGGTTAAATGGCAAGATATGCCTGGGTTTACCTGAACCGGGACAGAACCTAGACTGAGAGAGAGAGAGCAGTCGATGAAACACAACACCACACATGTCTGTCAAGGTTCACCCTCTCGGGTGACACCCAAGTGACCACGCCTTGTATACAACGGAGGTCCACACACACACAAGGACCCCAGTGGAAATAAGTCACTTTGTCTGACTCTTTTGAGTTATCCTCTGTAATACACGCACGCACACACACACACACACACACACACACACAACACGCACACACACACACATACACACATACATACACACACACACACACACATATACACATACACGCACGCACGCACACGCACACACACAGTCCTGAGCTACTGTCACGAAATACAACAGATGAACAATGAAACATTCACCTCCGGATTTGGAGTGCATAGTCCCGCTGGTGAAGGAAAGTTCACCTCTTCTGGGTGACCCCCCAGGTAACCCCAGGTGACCCCAGGTGACCCCAGGTGATCCCAGATAACCCCAGGTGACCCCAGGTAATCCCAGGTGATCCCAGGTAACCCCAGGTAACCCCAGGCAACCCCAGGTAACCCCAGGTGACCCCAAGTGACCCCAGGTAACCCCAGATTACTCCAGGTGAACCCAGGTAAACCCAGGTGATCCCAGGTAGCCCCAGGTAACCTCAGGTGAACCCAAGTAACCCTAGGTGACCCCAGATGATCCCAGGTGATCCCAGGTGAACCCAAGTGATCCCAGATGACCCCAGGTGATCCCAGGTGACTGAACCCAGGTAATCCCAGATGAACCCAGGTGACTTCTGATGATCCCGAAGGCCCCAGGTGACCCCAGGTGACCCGAGGTGATCTCAGGTGGCCCCAGATGATCCCAGATGATCCTAGATGATCCCAGGTGATCCCACGTAACCCCAGGTAAACCCAGGTGACCCCAGTTAAACCCAGGTAACCCCAGGTGAACCCAAGTAACCCAGGTGAACCCAGGTAACCCTAGGTGACCCCAGGTGATCCCAGGTGACCCCAGGAGATCCCAGGTGATCCCAGATGAACCCAGGTGACCCCAGATGATCCCAGATGATCCCAGGAGACCCCAGGTGACCCGAGGTGATCTCAGGTAACCCCAGATGGCCCCAGGTGACCCCAGGTGAACCCAGGTGACCCCAGGTGATCCGAGGTGCCCACAGGTGTTACACAGGTTTCTTAGCTTGACCCCAAGTGACAACAACAAGTGTTACACAGGCAGGTGTCACCCGTCACATACTGGACACACAACGTGGTGACTCTCACTTCAGTACACTATAGACGAAAGTAATCAAGTGTAGCCACTTAGGACAAATTTATTGAAAACGTTTCGGTCCTGTGACTTTGATCATTCCAAAAAGGGAGTGTTCAAGGTCCCACGACCGAAATGTACCAGCTTAGTGTGGAATATATGTACTCAGCTTAGTGTGGTATATATGTACTCAGCTTAGTGTGGAATATATGTACCAGCTTAGTTGGTATATATGTACCCCACTAGTGTTAATATGGTTACCCGCATGTGGATATATGTACTCACTTAGTGGGTATGATATATGTACTCAGCTTAGTGCTATATTATGTACCAGCTTGTGTGTATATATTCCACAAGTGTGTATATAGTCCAGCTTAGTGTGGTATATATGTACTCAGCTTAGTGTGGTATATATGTACTCAGCTTAGTGTGGTATATATGTACTCAGCTTAGTGTGGTATATATGCAATTAGCATATTGTGACGTATTTATTATAATGTACATTATGTGAGTTAGGATCATGTGGTCAACATACTGTACCGCACATGCAGGTTAGGATCATGTGGTCAACATAGTGTACGTCATGCAGGTTAGAGAGATATACATCTCTGTCATATGGTTTCAACACCTGTCATATTCTCTGCACTTGCAGTACACGAGGCAAGAGAGACACGAGCATCCACATCCACAACAACAGCCGGACTGATCACAGCTGAAAGCTGTGAGCAGTGGCTCAGTTTCCCGACTTCTGACTCTGCAACACAGAGAGTCTTGGTCCAGTTCGTCCAGACCTAGAGCCAAATGTCACTGGCTTTAGGTCTGGAAGTTCCTCATCCAGGGCCTGAAAATGACATTCCTCACCCCTTACATTGTCATCCTCATTTTCAACGAGAGGAGCACACGAGGCGCACTGTCAGGGAAAGAAGTGGAAGATTGGATGGCCCAGGTGGTCAGAAACACACTACTGTGACATCAGAATACTTATGCAATCTTCATAAGACATTTATTTATTTTTCAGTAGTCCTCACCACTGCGTCAGGACTAACATTCACTAATGTCACTTAAAGTCCAGATCTAAGAACATGAAAAAGCGGTTTATTAGAACTTGTAGATGCGAAGAGAACGTGAGAACCAGCCAGCCACCCAGCCAGCCAGCCTCCCAGCCAGCCACCCAGCCACCCAGCCAGCCACCCAGCCACCCAGCCACCAGCCACCCAGCCATCCCGTCAGCCAATGCTTCAGAGTGTGTTAGGGAAGGATAGAGCCCGCCTCCTGGCAGTGAGAGCTCCTCATGCAGGGGACTTTCTGTTGGCTATTCCCAACTCCAGCCTTGGCACACGCCTCGACCCACAGACCATCCGCGTTGGTGCTGCCCTTCGACTTGCTGCCCCTATTCTGCCGAACACAGGTGTATTTGTGGCAGTGAAGCAGCAGACCGATTCGGGTACCATGGTCTTGTGTGTCGTAAATCCGAGGGAAAGATTGCAAGACATGAAGAGGTTAATAACATTATCAAGAGGAGCCTCACAACAGCCGGATGCCCAGCAGTAAGGGAACCACCCCAACTATGCACATCTGATGGCAGCCAAAAGCGTCCAGATGGTATCACCCTTCAAGCCTGGACAGACGGCAAGCAGGTGGTGTGGGACTACACATGTGCATCTACCTTGGCTGATACCTATCTCCAGTACACCAGGGAGGAAGGAGGGGCAGCTGCCACCTTCAGGGAGTCCCAGAAGTCGAGAAAATATGGAGAACTTGCCCATCATTATATGTTTGTTCCCATAGGCTCAGAGACCCTTGGCTCATGGGGAAAGAGTGCATCTAAGTTCCTCAAGGAGCTGGGCAAAAGACTCAACAGGGTAACTAGGGATCCCAGGGCAGCTAGCTTTCTGTTCCAGCGACTCAGTGCTGCTGTTCAGAGGGGAAATGTCTGCTGTATTTTGGGCACGTGCCCCAGCTCCGAGGAGCTGGATGAGATTTTCGCATTATAATCAGTGACAAACATGTAACAATATGTACTAGACATGTATCTCTTACACCTCGTGTACTGTATATGTCATCTTTATATCAACAATGTATCTCTTAAATCTTTTGTACCATATTATGTAATAAAATATACCTATTGGTAAAAAAAAAATTAAAAGATGGGGTGGTAGGGGAAGTGGAATATTCAAATGGCTTCAGGAAGAAATCCAAATATTCTTCCTTGAAGCCTTTTTATCCACTTCTCCGAGGCTATGGGTCCCACAATTTGTACCAGAGGTGGACCCATATATATATATATATATATATATATATATATATATATATATATATATATATATATATATATATATATATATATATATATATTTTACAAACACTGATCTCTGGCCGACGGAGACTCGAACCTACGAACCTCATGACAAGGTACCAGTGCCTGCTCTGCAATTCCTAACATTGTAAAAATCTCTAGTTGTGTCCGATGCATGCAAAGGATGAGATGAAAAGCTGTAAGCCTTCCTGCCTGAAAGCTGGCTGCCTTGGAATAACGTCTAGCGAAAGCTGGATGCCAGGTATTACCAGTGTGGTACGGTCGGTAAAGCACTGCGTACCTTGTCATGAGGTTCGTAGGTTCGAGTCTCCGTCGGCCAGAGATCAGTGTTTGTGAATATTTCGCCTGCTCTTGCGAATTCCTAGCATATATATATATATATATATATATATATAAATGCTTTGGTACAGTGATGCATTTTGAAAAAATAAACTATTTAAACCCCGTAAAACTGGAAATTCAGTGTGAGGGGGAGAGCCAATAGTAATGTTATCAAGATACTTTATTATCAGACACTGACAACTCAACAACTCCACCTAACCATATTTGTCTTTTTTCCAATAATTAAAAAGAATTATTTTGGTGTTGCTGTGTCCCGTTGGACACACACACACACACACACACACACACACACACACACACACACACACACACACACACACACACACACACACACACACACACACACACACACAACTCCATACAAGGTAAAAACTTCATCAAGTTTTGCACTGGTTTTAACGTTGTCAGAAATATCACATATTTTCTGCCTTTCTCCACCTCACTAGAAAGAGACGCCTTTTTCACAACCATGAGAGAAAATGGATGATATTTTATCTATCGCGGTGCGGCAAATCATCTATCTATTGGAGTACTGCAAGCCAGCTACTATCTATCGCGGTAGTGTAGATGACCTATCTATCGCGATAGTGCGAATGAGCTACTAATCAATCTATCGTTGTGTAAATGAGCCACTATCTATTGTAGCAGCTCATATAACCTATCTATAAAAAATAATTCAACAAATCTTGCTTTATATGTACTGTAGATTCAGTCATAACTCCCCCCACCTTCTTCGTGTCCCGCTCCCACATCAGTACCACTACTACTATCTAATAGCCTGATCAGTTGAGCTGTTGGTGCTAGCAGCACGCACTTCAACTAAGCACCACAGCTGGGATGACGAACAGACTCTAGAAAGTTATCAGATTTACTTATATTTATTTGTAAGCCTAAAGAAAGATTCGTAAGAGGACACCACTGAATTTCAGGAAAAAATTGGACCACCGCTCATGTCGTGGGTCAAAAAAGTGTCAGATGCTGTTCAGTGAGGAAAAGCGCTAAGTCCTATTTCTAGGGCGTGTAAGTAACATTCTTATAAAGTAGGTGATGTAGAAGTTAATCATACAGACTGTCTACATGAAGCCAAGACAGCAGTGTCTGAGCGTGCGTGATAAGGCTGACAGACTGCTTGATGTAGGAGTTAGAGGAGTCTAAAGATTATTACTGCAAGAAGAATAAGTTAGAGGAGTCTAAAGGTTATTCTACAGCTCTGTACGGTACATAATTAGTACGGTACTTCTCCAGCTTGATGGAGTTTCAGTTCTGTTCCCCAGATCTGTTGAGGATGTTTTCTCCGAGCTTTGAGTAACTTAACTTTCAGATGACAGCAGAATTGGAGGAAGCTCAGCATAATATACAGTTTCATAGAGACGAGAACAAGAAGTTTCACCTCCTGAACAAAGATAATACCAGTAATACCAGCAGCAACGAATGGACAGAGGTCTACAATAGAGAATTAAAGCTGGAGATAAGGAAGTTTAAAACTGTTGTCGAGACTACGAGTTCCTTCGCTGTAGTGACGCTGGAAGGTGATTCAGATATCACATAGGGCACAACGAAAGGCTCTCGTGAGGGTACGAATGATTCCCAGAGTGGATTTATAAACACGAAATTCTCAAAGAGAGCAGAGTCCTGTTTATGGGCACATCAACGGAAGAAAAGGTCACCTTAGGAACTAAGGCTACAGAAGAAAAGGTCACCTTAGGAACTAAGGCTACAGAAGAAAAGGTCACCTTAGGAACTAAGGCAACATAACAAAAGGTCACCTTAGGAACTAAGGCAACAGAAGAAAAGGTCACCTTAGGAACTAAAGCAACAGAAGAAAAGGTCACCTTAGGAACTAAAGCAACAGAAGAAAAGGTCACCGTAGAACTAAGGCAACAGAAGAAAAGGTCACCTTAGAAACTAAGGCAACAGAAGAAAAGGTCACCTTAGGAACTAAGGCAACAGAAGAAAAGGTCAAAAATAAAAGAGACAAGAAACATCAAGCTTGACAGGACTCAAAGAATGATTTACAGATGACAGAAGATATGGGCGCGGGAGTTCACAAGTCTGTCAACCTGCACATGAACTGGAAAAACCAATAGAAACTTAATGCAGTAAAGGCACCAGCTTCTCGCCCTACGGATTTTAAAGACCTTGGGGAGAATCCTGGACGCTGGCGAGGGGGGCTCTTGATCTAGGGAATTGTATCCCTGAATTGAGTCTGAATGCCTTCCATCTATTTCCCCCCTCCCACAGGCGCTGTGTAATCCCTACGGGTTTAGTGCTCCCCATAATAATAATGATGATGATATAATAATAATAATAATAATAATAATAATAATAATAATAATAATAATAATAATAATAATAATAATAATAATAATATTAATAACAATTATAATAATAATAATAATAATAATAATAATAATAATAATAATAATTTTGGTTTGTAGTTTTGACTGGGGGTGACCTTTATAGAGAACCGCCTCTATGACATTTTTTTTATAAATAACCCACATAAGTTGCCCAGAAAGCAGAAAAAAAAAACATAAAAAAATATTAAGTCACAACATCGTGGCGGGAATACGTCAGCGAAAACCCGCACTTAAGATAGAAACCTCATGACGACGTTTCGGTCCCTCCAAGACCATTGTAAAGTCACAGTTGAGACGATAATGGTAGAGAAGGTCTAAGAATATATATATTCCCCTCAAAGAAATTAGATAAAATAAAACTAATTCTAAATGAGTGAAGCAGCACAGTGTTACCTCAACGCTGAGAGCAGCACAGTGTTTCCTCAACGCTGAGAGCAGTACAGTGTTTTCTCAGTGCTGAGAGCAGCACAGTGTTTCCTCAGTGCTGAGAGCAGCATAGTGTTTCCTCAGTGCTGAGAGCAGCACAGTGTTTCCTCAGTGCTGAGAGCAGCACAGTGTTACCTCAGTGCTGAGAGCAGCACAGTGTTTTCTCAGTGCTGAGAGCAGCACAGTGTTTCCTCAGTGCTGAGAGCAGCACAGTGTTTCCTCAGTGCTGAGAGCAGCACAGTGTTTCCTCAGTGCTGAGAGCAGCACAGTGTTTCCTCAGTGCTGAGAGCAGCACAGTGTTACCTCAGTGCTGAGAGCAGCACAGTGTTACCTCAATCTGAGAGCAGCACAGTGTTACCGCAGTGCTGAGAGCAGCACAGTGTTACCTCAGTGCTGAGAGCAGCACAGTGTTTCCTCAGTGCTGAGAGTATCACAGTGTTTCCTCAGTGCTGAGAGCAGCACAGTGTTACCGCAGTGCTGAGAGCAGCACAGTGTTACCTCAGTGCTGAGAGCAGCACAGTGTTTCCTCAGTGCTGAGAGCAGCACAGTGTTACCTCAGTGCTGAGAGCAGCACAGTGTTACCTCAGTGCTAAGAGCAGCACAGTGTTACCTCAGTGCTGAGAGCAGCACAGTGTTTCCTCACTGCTGAGAGCAGCACAGTGTTACCTCAGTGCTGAGAGCATCACAGTGTTTCTTCAGTGCTGAGAGCAGCACAGTGTTTCCTCAGTGCTGAGAGCAGCACAGTGTTTCCTCAGTGCTGAGAGCAGCACAGTGTTTCCTCAGTGCTGAGAGCAGCACAGTGTTACCTCAGTGCTGAGAGCAGCACAGTGTTTCCTCAGTGCTGAGAGCAGCACAGTGTTTCCTCAGTGCTGAGAGCAGCACAGTGTTTCCTCAGTGCTGAGAGCAGCACAGTGTTTCCTCAGTGCTGAGAGCAGCACAGTGTTTCCTCAGTGCTGAGAGCAGCACAGTGTTTCCTCAGTGCTGAGAGCAGCACAGTGTTTCCTCAGCGCTGAGAGAAGCACAGTGTTTCCTCAGCGCTGAGAGCAGCACATTGTTTCCTCAGTGCTGAGAGCAGCACAGTGTTTCCTCAGTGCTGAGAGCATCACATTGTTTCCTCAGTGCTGAGAGCAGCACAGTGTTTACTCAGCGCTGAGAGCAGCACAGTGTTTCCTCAGTGCTGAGAGCAGCACAGTGTTTCTCAGCGCTGAGAGCAGCACAGTGTTACCGCAGCGCTGAGAGCAGCACAGTGTTACCGCAGCGCTGAGAGCAGCACAGTGTTACCGCAGCGCTGAGAGCAGCACAGTGTTACCGCAGCGCTGAGAGCAGCACAGTGTTTCCTCAGTGCTGAGAGCAGCACAGTGTTACCGCAGCGCTGAGAGCAGCACAGTG
>WNWK01000136.1:190000-202500 GCA_009830355.1 Cherax destructor
TAAATAATTCTAGCAGGCTGCTAAGGTAGGTAAGATAATTCTATCAGGCTGCTAAAGTAGGCTAGATCATTCTAGGGGGCTGCTAAGGTAGGTTAGATCATTCTAGGGGCTGCTAAGTTTGGTTAGATCATTCTCGCAGGCTTCTAAGGTAGTTTAGATCATTCTAGCAGGCTGCTAAGGTAGGTCAGATCATTCTAGCAGGCTGTTAAGGTAGGTTAGATCATTCTAGCAGGCTGCTAAGGTAGGTAAGATAATTCTAGCAGGCTGCTAAAGTAGGTTAGATCATTCTAGGGGACTGCTAAGGTAGGTTAGATCATTCTAGAAGGCTGCTAAGGTAGGTTAGATCATTTTAGCAGGCTGATAAGGTAGGTTAGATCATTCTAGCGGGCTGCTAAGCTAATTTGTTAGATAATTCTAGCCGGCTAAGCTTCTAAAATATTCAGTGTTAGATTCCGGTCTTAGAAATTCTCCTGTTCAAGTTTTCAATACTGAGAAGTTGATAAGATACAAGTGCAGTATTAAGGTCTCCTTATGTTCGAAACGTTTCGCCCTCTCTGCAGGCTTCTCCAGGAGAGAGAGAGAGAGAGACAGATAGACAGAGACAGAGACACAGAGACAGAGAGAGAGACACACAGAGAGGGGATCTGACATTCCAATTCTTGCACAATTTATTATGGGAAAAAGATACGCTGGTCTTACACGATACCGACTAGCGGTGTTTAATTTGGCTAATGAAGCAGGGTAAACCCGCCCTTGTGTCGCCTGGGGGTAGAGGTGAGTTTATGTGCAGGACGGCACCAGCGATGCGTCGCTAATGGTGGCTGCCGTCATCATAAGGCTGACCTACTTCCAACAAGTCTCTCTCTCTCTCTCTTCTCTCTCTCTCTCTCTCTCTCTCTCTCTCTCTCTCTCTCTCTCTCTCTCTTCTCTCTTCTCTCTCTCTCTCTCTCTCTCTTCACTGGGTTTTACAAAGTTAGGTTTAGGGCTCCTAACTTTATTTACAAACTAAGAGCTGGTACCTACATCAGCTCCTATCTCCTCTCTCTCTCTCTCTCTCTCTCTCTCTCTCTCTCTCTCTCTCTCTCTCTCTCTCCTTCTCACTCCCGAGGGACTCACTTGTTCCCTCATCAGGGGAATTCCGTAATTCAGAACCATAGGCCCATGTCAAATTTTTGGCGAAAATGTTTGTCTACCATTTTTAAGGGACGTAGGGATGCGTACCTATTTTCCAGTGGCGGGTTTTGTGTGTCGCAGCGTGAAGACTGCTTCCCGCAGGGCGCTCTTTGGGAGCGCAATTGGTAGCGGGAAGGTTCTCAGTGGCGGTACTGCATTCCCAAGACTACCAGAGTTGTTGTCTTTTTTCGTGGCTGTCGTTCGCTCATTCTCTTTCTCTCTCTCTCTTTCTCTCTCTCTCTCCCGGCATTAGAGAATTAGTTCGTGTTCCGGAGAAAGTGAAAGTTCAAGTTACGTGTATCCAGATGATACAGAACGATGGACACATAGCAACGAGACGTATTTACAAGAAATCCGCGGGCCACAGTGTCCATTGGTGCGAGAATCTTCCTCGTCCCTTGCCTTCACACGCACAATAGACTCTCACCGCCTCATTGCTTACCTGCGCTTTGCATACGTAAATGAACTGCAAGCGGGAAGTAACAGTGGGTTTAATGCCCACTGGAAAATCCCATGTGTGACACTAACAGGTAAACAAAAGAAAGTGTCGAAGGTTAATTGATACGCGTCGTGGTGAAAATAAATGCTAGAATTTAGGTAGGGGGAATTCGTCTTCAAATTTATAAAAGAAAACTGTGAGAGATAATAGATCAATGAGAGGAGCAGGAGATAGAGAAGGGGGCGGGGTAGGAGGCACAGTAGGAGGGAAGGAAGGAGGCTGGGTAGGAGGTGAGGCAATTGGTAGGGAGAATGGCAAGGCAAGATAGAAGGTGAAGCATGGGGCAGGGCTTGAGGCAAGGTAGAAGGTAAGACAGGAGGCATAGCAGGAGGTGGGTAGGCCAGGAAAAATGTAGGACCGGAGACAGAAAAATAAATGGGAGCAGGAGGCGAGGTATAAAACGGGGCAGGAGGCAGGGCATAAGACGGGCAGGAGGCAGGGCATAAGACAGGGCAGGAGGCAGGGCATAAGACGGGGCAGGAGGCAGGGCATGAGGCAGGGGGCAGGGACAAGCCAGGGCAGCGAGCCTGGGACCAAACCCTCATCAATGTGACAAAAGCCCCCACGCTTCGCCTACTGCTCCCACCGATACCAAACCCAGATATCACCTTAATTGGACCCTGACCCCGCCCCCTGATACCATCTTCCCCTCTTCTTTCCTCCCACCCCCTCCCCACTACACACTCACCTTATCTCCATCTTTCCTCCTGACGAGCCTCTTCCATTCCATCTCTGTTATGGCATCCTGTCATAACACACACAACATCAATGTTTACCTGAAGCGACGGTAAAAGTTTCTAAGCGACCTTCCCGCGATGGAATTGTAACCCCGTTGAGGACTTCCTCGGGGACACAATGGTACACCGACCACCAGGCTTAAATAAAGAGGAAGGGGGAGGAGAAAAAGGAGAAGGGGGATTTTCACTCGGCAAACGAGACAGATGAAGCGATATTTAACGTATATGGCTATTATTGTATCAGAGTACAATGGCTGCAGAGAGCTAAAAGAGACTTACAGATGGCTGAGTCCAGTGTGGAAACGTGTAATCAGGAGGAGAGAGAGACCTTTGCGCCTCTGCCCGGGACCAAGTGGACATGTCAAGCTGCCTTTGTTGTTGTTTATATTGGAGAGGTGGGTGGGGATGGCTGGCTAGATGGCTGGCTTGCTTGCTAGGTGCCTCGCTAATTTGCTACCTGGCAGACTAGAAGGCTGACTAACTGGCTGACTAACTGGTTGGCTGGTTGACTGACAAGCAGGTTTGTCTTGCAGGTTGAATGGCTTATTTGCTGGCTTGATGGCTGGCTGAATGACTGGCTAGTTAGACGGCTAACCAGTTGGTTAGCTATTTTACTAGCTGCATTGTGGGATAATTGACTAGTTTGCTAGCTGGCTTTAGTACTTATCGGCTAGTTTACTACCTGGCTTTAGTAATTATCGGCTAGTTTGCTAGCTGGCTTTAGTACTTATCGGCTAGTTTGCTAGCTGGCTTTAGTATTTATCGGCTAGTTTGCTAGCTGGCTTTAGTACTTATCGGCTAGTTTGCTAGCTGGCTTTAGTACTTATCGGCTAGTTTGCTAGCTGAATGTTATCTTAGCAGCAATGCATTGGGTTTCAATGAACTTTAAAGAACTTGGCAGAAAGTTTGATTAAAAGCAGGTTGATTTTGAGAAACTTTAATTAAAAGTCGGTTGAAAGTTTTATTTAAAGTTGGTTAATTTTGAGAAAGTTTTATTAAAAGTCGGTTAATTTAAGAAAGTTTTATTAAAAGTCGGTTAATTTTAAGAAAGCTTTATTAAAAGTCGGTTAATTTTAAGAAAGTTTTGTTAAAAGTCTGTTAATTTTGATAAAGGTTTATTAAAAGTCGGTAAATTTTAAGAAAGATTTATTAAAAGTCGGTTAATTTTAAGAAAGTTTTGTTAAAAGTCGGTTAATTTTAAGAAAGTTTTATTAAAAGTTGGTTAATTTTAAGAAAGTTTTATTAAAAGTCGGTTAATTTTAAGAAAGTTTTATTAAAAGTAGGTTAATTTTAAGAAAGTTTTATTAAAAGTTGGTTAATTTTAAGAAAGTTTTATTAAAAGTCAGTTAATTTTGAGAAAGTTTTATTAAAAGTCGGTTAATTTTGAGAAAGCTTTATTAAAAGTAGGTTAATTTTAAGATAGTTTTATTGAAAGTAGGTTAATTTTGAGAAAGTGTAAGTGTATTGAAGTGTTGTAGTGTTAAGTGTACTGACGTGAGGGTGTAAGTATACTTATTTGTCTTTAAGTTGCTATAGTTCTTAACTAGGAAGGTGTCAACAAGAGCAGGTGCAGCCCTGCCAGTAGACTCCTGCTTAGCTCCATCACACTGTATAACTTGTGATACATTATTACTAACAGGTAAGTGAGAAATCTCTCCTAGAGAAATTGCCTTTACGAGTGACTTAAGGAAGGGATTACTGGGTATGAGCTTCTTGGAAGGAACTTGCACTTGTGTGAGGTTAAATGAACACAAATTCCATAAAGGGCGTGTTTACTTCTAGACATTTAGTAAGATTTATGGTGACAGTGTCTGGTTCCATTTTCAGCATTTTAACAACAGGTACAGTGTTAAGGTCACTTATTCTCTCTCATATTATAATAACCTTGCCAGTTTTACGAAAACCAAAACTAATTCTGAAGGCTTCGTTTTGCATTAGCTTCAAGAGCGTGCAAGAATTTTCTTTAGCTTATGTAAAAGTAGGAGCAGCATAACCAATTAAGGATATAGGCTGTGTAATTATTTTCAATGTTCTTACAAAAGTACCATAGTTGAAGACGTAGTTTTATTTACTGTAGTTGTGGTATGAATGATATGTCTACAAGACATCCAAGATTTAACGTAGATGAATTTGTCTTGCAAGCAAATAGGTGAGGCTTGTTGTTTTTTTGTTTTGGAAGCAGATATGATGAATACTACTCTATTACATATTTAAATCTCATTATAAATGGTACTCATTTTCTGTGCCTTGTTGTATGGATCACGATGTCGTCGGCATATGTTTAAATAAGGTAATTCAAACATTTATACGATTATAAACACATTTAACAGAATGGGACTGAGAACCCCTCCTGTGGTGTACCTGGGGACTTCTCTTTAGACCCACTTCTAAAACCTTGGTAGAGAACAGAGAAAACTCCATTTGACAGGCAACTTATTATTTAAATGAGGACGTTACCACCAATATTAATTATTTTTGCCAGCTGACGTAGGATAAGTTCTGTCTGAGATATCAAGTGAAGATTCTAAATCAAGAGATGTGGTAAACAAGTAGAAAATGTGCACTGAGAAAGGTGGTAATACATTTTGTACTCTTTTTTCTATTGTACAGACTACCAGTCATTGAGACTGATTGTTGTGGCTTAGAGATAGTTACAATAAGACTATTGGTTCAAGAATTAAGGAAGACACCTTCAGTGTAACTAAGATTATACAGTGTCAACAAGGGGTTACCAGGGACTCGCCTTAAAGTACTGATGATATCATAAATTATGCCATCCTCTCCAGAGGCTGTTAATGAGTTTTTATACAATTTTTAATCCTACTCACTGAAGGGGCAATCGTTCTCATCAGTATTTTGGTTCACAACAATGTTTCTTCTGAAGCTCTGTAACATTTCCTACAGAGATTTTTCTGCACATTTTCCAGACTAAGACCGGGATATGTTGTAGCTTATTGCTCATAGGAAACTGATGCTCCTATGATGTAAGTCTGGTACCCAGATGTTTAGAGAGCGAGGCCACAGACTCACCCACCTAGTGACATCTTGGGGTCCTGCTCGCAACACTTTCGGTTCCACTGACGTATTCACTGTTAAATAGGAAGGATTCATGTCTAAAAAGTATCCAAATACTATTATGTACATATATTTTTTTAATATTTTGCGTCTCTCTCTTTAAGGACGACGGAGCTTGATGCCTCTATAATTTGTACTGACAAGCAGGTTCTGCATCGCATGGTCTTTTCCACTAACAAGTAGTCGTGTCTAACCAACATGACCTACTTACACTGGTGGATTTGTCCAATGGTGACGTCGCCTCCTCCTGTTTCTACTCACCTGACTTCAGCGAGGTCACATACCCACCCTACAGCATGTGCTGTAATCTTCTCAAAAAGTGATGGACTGAAGACATCGACTCCAGGCTGAGGGACTGATTACCTCAAACTCCTCCTCATCTTCCATTGTTATTCTGTATATTGGACTGAAGAAACCACTGGCTGGAGAAACGTTTTTTCAATAAAGATTCCCATATACTGCACAAGTGTCTCATTCTTCAACGTAGTCGTATTAAGTTATTTAAGTAGCGAGTACTTGTCGTAGAAAGACACGTGAGCAAACACTAAGACATAGAGAACGTTTCGGTCCTGGGACCTTATCAGGGTCCCAAGACCCAAACCTGTCCCTAAACCACACTTAGCAGCAAGCTGGGTGTTTACCCTTGAGGAAAAGTTAGTGATCTGTGTGTACTAGTGTGACTTAGCGTCGGGTGAACCTGGTTACTTTGACGATCAAACCATTTCTCATGTCTAATCCTTTTCCTGCTTTTAGCTTCCTGAAATTCATCGTCTTTTTCAACGCTCTCGTTAAATTGTTCCTCGGAGAGGATCCATTATCCTAGCAATAAAGGTATGACACTCAAGGCTTCCTCAACAAAAATATCCTCACTCACCCACAGCTGCACGCTACACTAGGTCACACCCCTCGCCAACACATACCCACAGGTCACACACTACACTGGGTCACATACCCACAGGTTACACACTACACTGGGTTACGTACCCACAGGCCACACACTACACTGGATCACATACCCATAGGTTACACACTACACTGGGTCACATACAGGTCACACACTACACAGAGCCTGTAGTCTTATATGGCTTTTCCAAACCCTTCAATCCCCGGTGTCAGTCCTATCATCAGTTTACACCCATTGCTTTATAACGTGATACCCAGCATCTGGGTGAAGCAAGGGCCAACCCGGGCACTCTACCGAAGCAGTCACTGAAGGCAGCGACCTCCACCGTTAACACTACTCGCTGATCTCACCTCCAGCTGGCGCCAGAGAATCAGTATGACTACAGGCAACTTGTTCACCACCAGTCATGCATACTTAAATTCCTAAAGCGGTTAATTAAAGTAAGCTCTCTGAGGCAGTGTACACAGAGATGAACACCTCAGCAGGTGTGCGGTGTTCTCGTAGCGCTTGTGCAAGGTCACCAGCTGAGAAGCAGACACCGGGCACGAATATCCATGTCCAAAATATATTTTAGGAGACTTTTTACACGAAGGATATTTCTATCCATACACGTACCATCCAGGAAGTGAAATCCAAATTTATACATGGATTATCCTCGTAGGATATTATTATTATTATTATTATTATTATTATTATTATTATTATTATTATTATTAATGGGAGGTAATTGGGCTCGATTCGAGTGAGATTAGTGTGCCTCCAACTCCTTGGATCAAGAGACATCCCTAGATTAGAATATACACGAGTATGAATTATTTGTGTTTGAGATTTGGTCTCTTGTTTGTCACTGAAGAAATGCTGTTGTTTATTGTTTGTAATTGATGAGTCAACAATACTGGGTTTGGATATCTTTTTAATGATGAAAATAATGATGATGATGATGATGATGATGATGATGATGATGATGATGATGATGATGATGATGATGATGATGATGATGATGATGATGATGATGATGATGATGATAATAATGATAATAATAATAATAATTTGTTACTTTCCTGGAGCTGACAGATTTACACGATTCAGAATTTTTTTTTATAGTTCACTCAGTTGAAATATGAACAACGTACACAGGAACACGGACAGTGTACAAAGCAATATGAACAATGCATACAGAAATATGAACAGTGTAGGGAGAAAACAAACATGGAGGAAAGAATACACACAAAACACTCTTCCATTGAACACTTTATTGAACATGTAAAATCGACAATAAAAATACAAAGAGCGATTATCACATCTGGTTACAGGATTTGCTGCTACAAAACCGCACCAGTGAACAGAGAGACTTTTTATAACGGAGTCTCCCCTCCCTCCCTTCCTTCCTGACCTCTCTCTCTCTCTCTCTCTCTCTCTCTCACACACACAGACACACGCTATACAAACCAGCAGCAATACTAGGCTCTCCACACTCTCTCCTCTGGTCTGATCACCACTATACTACTTATTAATACTGTACACAACATCCCTGCTCTTTAAGAGGCTTAGTTCCTCCTGGAGCTGAGAATCAACTTCAGCAGCTGCAAACCTCTGGTCGACCGGACAAACACTGGTCGACCGGACAAACCTCTGGTCGACCGGACAAACCTCTGGTCGACCGGACAAACCTCTGGTCGACCGGACAAACACTGGTCGACCAGACAAACACTGGTCGAAAACCGAGGTACAACTCTTGGTCACAAAGATCTGGGTATTTAATGCTAACTTTAATTTTGATATTTTTTTTTAGTAAATTATGTTTACTGGGGAGCGTTAAACTCTGAGGGGTTGTACAGCATCTGGGGGAGGGAGGGGAGGTAAACAGGTTTGCAATCTGGATGTTTTTTTTCTCAAGAGTGTTGGTGGGGCGATCAGAAGGCAAAGAAGCAGGGGTGTTGCGTACGGAATCAAACCCCATTGTTTCCCCCCTTCCCCCCCTTTGTCCCTAAACCCATTAAACAGCCCCCCTTTACCCTCCCTCCCTCCCGCTTCCATCCCCCCTAAAAAAAGAAGGTCAAATCCCCGGCTTATCGCTTACAAATCATCCCGGTTTTAGAGAATCATGTCTAGCACATTAAATAAACAAGGAACAGGGAATTCGATCATATATCACACACGCACACACACACACACACACACACACACACACACACGCACACACACACACACACACACACACACACACACACACACACACACACTTCTGAATCATCACTTGTATTTTTTAACATAAGCGTTAAATTTATTTTTCGTTAAAGTAATATAAATGACGCTTTCTGTTATTACATTAATTCCTTGTAGTAACATTATTACCTTAAATTACAATAACTACCTATACAATATATATATATATATATATATATATATATATATATATATATATATATATATATATATATATATATATATATATATATATATATATATATATATTTATATATATATATATATATATATATATATATTAATTCCTTGAAGTTATAATAATTCCTCAACGTTATAATAATTCCTCAAAGTTATAATAATTCCTCAAAGTTATAATAATTCCTCGAAGTTATAATAATTCCTCAAAGTTATAATAATTCCTCAAAGTTATAATAATTCTTCAAAGTTATAATAATTCGTCAAAGTTATAATAATATAATTCCTCGAAGTCACATTAACAACTTTCCTTAAAAAATATTGATCAGTATTCGACAAGTATTTCTCTGAGCTGAATTGTATACTGCCTGGTGAGGCGGACGGAGGATTGAGCCTTCCATCCCTTCTTGAGTTGCTTGATCCACACGGGTTAAGCGCTCCACATGGGTTTGATGCTTCAGAGCAAAAATAATAATAAGAGTAATAATAATAATAATAATAATAATAATAATAATAATAATAATAATAATATTATAATATTATTATTATTATTATTATTATTATTATTATTATTATTATTATTATTATTATTACTTAGCCTGCTCTATCTCTCTCTCTCTCTCTCTCTCTCTCTCCCTCTCTGTATACACTAAGTTAATCCTCCTTAAAAACGAGACTAAGCATCACAAACGAGCTACTAATACCCAGTAAGTCATTAATTCCTTTTTGCAGAACTGAATCAGATCCAGAGTCGTCTTCAGCGCTCATTAAGTGGCCTTCGCAACCTTGTAAGTGGCTGATTGGTTCCACTGTAAGTGGGAATCTTGCAAGTGGCTGATTCATTCGACTGCGAGTGGGAATGTCGTTATATATTGGACTAAATTTGATCCGATACTCTCTCTCTCTCTCTCTCTCTCTCTCTCTCTCTCTCTCTCCCTGTCCCATGTTTCACAAGTTGTACGAAAATGGACAAAGTCTACAGTACAGAAAGCTAGAGAGTGTTAGAATACGCCTAAACTCACATTTACACTCACTCTGAGCTGAGTGAAGACAGTAGTAATATCATGACATTGAATAAGTTATTATATTCCATAATACGAAGAACACAGCTATGATCAGAGAAGCGTTAAGTCCTACTACACAGGAGAGCCATGTACACTATGTACACAATGAGGGATACTCGTTTTCGAGGGTCAGTACAGCACTCTCTCGCTGCAGTACACGGGGGCAGTACACGGGGGCAGTAGGAGAGAGGTGTACCTCTTGTTTTTGAGTGGAGATACCATGTTTTTTTTTTCCTATTTTTTTTTTTCAGGTGGATATTCATATCTTTCTCTTCAGGATCAACGCTGACTTCATCGAAAGCGTTCAACGTATTGCACGTGGTCACTGACGAGGCCCCGAAGTGAAGATCCTGATTATTTTTTTCCAGGCCCTGAATTTCAAATCGTGAGGTTGAGAGTGTTAGCCAGGCACACTGTGAGGGAGGAACCCGTCATGTGTCCGGCGGCGCCTGCTAGTTACTGTCAACCACCATCTATCACACTGGCTGGTGCTGTCCATCACCTCACTGCTTTAATTATTACCTGGACAGAAACTATTAGAGTGTTCAGTGAAGCCTGGCACTGTGCCGGTGAGGATGTTGTTGGAAGACGGAGGAGGTTTAGTCTCGTAGCATCTCCTGCGGGAGATACAACTGTTGATGCTGTGCTCCAGCACCCGCACACACACACACACACACACACACACACACACATACACACACACACACACTCCTCTCGCCCTGTGCTGAAGATATGCTGATGACGTGATGGTGATGAAGTGACGATGATGTCCAGCGTGTGGTGGTGGTGGTAGCGGTGGGGGTATTGGAGAGGGGGGTTGTGGCAGGAGGGGGTGGTGGGGAGAGTAGGGGATGCTGGTCGCACCCCTGCTGGAAGCTGCTGCTGCTGCTGCTGCTGCTGCTGCTACAAGACTGCTGTGGCCTGCTGGCCTTAAACACTGCCTCTCGTTTTGTTCCTATAAAAGAGAAACACTTTTTTTCATAATTTTTTCCCTGTATCTCCCACATTCCAGGATGTGGTTCTATGAAGTCCAGCTTTGCCGATCAATACGGCTGGACCAACCAAATGGTATGTGTCGTCCGGATCTCCTACAGCTGGCCTCCGGTTCCTCTCTCTCCCAGCCTTCTAGCGCAGCTTCTAAACTGCGCATAGAACTTTCACGTTAGACCTGATTAAATACTTGCAAAAGTCTGCTGTATGCTTTCAAAATTACGCGAGTGGCTTTGAGATAGACCTCGCTTTAAGGAAACTAAAGCCATAGCCAGAGTGGTAGGGTCGGGACGCGCGCCCTCAAGCTGGAGGGCCCTTGAGGAAGCCGGTGTGCGCTCCATGGAAAAACAACATAGCCGTGACAGCAGCAGCACCAGCACCGCCCCAGCCACACCACTACCACATGCCACACATAGTCCAGCTTACACTCCATTTCTAGAAGCCTGCCAGCCATCCATCACCACTGCTACTACTGCCAAAGCCCGAGAAAATTTGAGGAAAATTGGTCGTAGTTTCTTTTTCAGAATCCTCAAGCCATGCAATCTGGACCTCGGATGGCCGGATCGACGGAGAGAGATCGTAGTGAAGGTCCTCGCGGGGCCACTAGCGGAAGTCTTCCCGCTGTTGCTGCACTAAATTCGAAATACACGCAGCGTAGCCGCCACCTCAATGCAGTTACAGAATCTGCCAATTTAACAAAGATTTGATTTTTTTTTAAGAAGACAACAAGGAAAAAAAGATACCGGTTGTGACGGGGTTACGTTAGAGGGAGGAGGAGGAGCAGCAGTAGCAGCAGTAGTAGTAGCAGCAGCAGCAGTAGCAGCAGCAGCAGCAGCAGTAGCAGTAGTAGCAGCAGCAGCAGCAGCAGCAGCAGCAGTAGTAGTAGTAGCAGCAGCAGCAGCAGCAGACCTCACCGCCTCACCCACGAAACATCTCCGTGCACTTTCAAAGGCCAAACCAAGAAAAATAAACACCCTCGAGTATCCAGCCCCGTCACTGTTATCACTCCCGGCTCCTGTACAGTTGTGGCATGAATGCATAACGAGGGATTATCTAGAGGCTGGTCACGTTCACTCCACTGCCACAGTACACCGAATCACAAAAGTTTTAAATACTGGAAGTCACAAGTTCACAGCTGCTCTGAATTACTGCAAATACCGGGCCTTTGTTGCCTCCCTGCTGCCTCCGACTCCAGTCTTGTGTGATCCACTTCTAAGAGCTGCAAGAGTGCGAGACTGGAATACCAATGAGAAGTTTTACTTTCAAGAGTAATTGCTTTATTTTCCCCCGTGTAATTTTCACAGTGATAAAGCAAGTTATGGAGACAAAGTCCATCCTCTTTTTTTCCTTCACATTAACCGATTACGTATTTAAGCGTCTCGTGAGAACCACTAGTGAATGCACACTCTCCAGACCCCGTGTTGCCCTAAGTAATTGTAGAGATCTAAGTGAAAGACGAGAAGAAGAAGAAGAAGAAGAAGAAGAAGAAGAAGAGGGCAGTGACTTGGGTGAGATAAAGCCAGACGTAGGCCAGAGCATCTTGATATTTCCGTGGTTGGAACCAGTATCAGGTGAGCGTCCTTGAGGTGTCAACTGACTGTCAGTGGTGGTAGTGGTGGTGGTAGTGGTGATAGTAGTAGTGGTGGTGGGAGGCT
>WNWK01000136.1:205000-285000 GCA_009830355.1 Cherax destructor
TATGTAGCCTCCTAACTAGTTCCCCCCCTCATGTGCATTGATGCCGCCGGAGGGCTCTTGATCCGAGGAATTGGAGTTAACCACGAATGTATGATTCGTACATGCTTAATTAACACTTCCCATGAATAATATAATAATAATAATAATATTAGTAATAGGGAAGTGGAAGAGAATTCTTCTCCATAACCGTAAGCCATGCGATAGTCAGAAAAGAGCGACTGAAAATGCCGGTGGAGCAAGGGGCAGCTAACCCCTTCTCCTGTATATGTTACTAAGATGTAAAAGGAGAAACTCTCTGCGTCTTTCTCCTTTTGCGCCACACCTGCTCGTGGGACACCCCGCCCCTCGGTGGGGGGACACCCCTACGCCTACGGCCCTCGGGGACACCCCTGCCCTCCGGTGGGACACCCCTGGCCCTCGGTGGGACACCCTCCGCCCTCCGGGGACACCCTCACCGCTCGGGGACACCCTGCCCCTCCGTGGGACACCCGGGGCCCTACCGACGTCGGGACACCTGCCTCGGTGGGCGCTACACCCTCTGTACGCCTCGGGAATGTGCCGCCTGGGACACCCTGCCTCGGTGGGACACCCTGCCTCGGTGGGGGGACACCCTGCCTCGGTGGGACACCCTGCCTCGGTGGGCACCCCCTGCCCTGCCTCGGTGGGACACCCTGCCTCGGTGGGACACCCTGCCTCGGTGGGACACCCTGCCCGTGGGACACCCCTGCCTGCCGTGGACCCCCCTCGTGACACCGCTCGGTGGGACACCCTGCCTCGGTGGACACCCTGCCTCGTGGACACCCTGCCTCGGTGGGACACCCTGCCTCGTGGGACACCCTGCCTCGGTGGGACACCCTGCCTCGGTGGGACACCCTGCCTCAGTGGGACACCCTGCCTCGGTGGGACACCCTGCCGTGGACACCCTGCCTCAGTGGGACACCCTGCCTCGGTGGGACACCTGCCTGGCCCTCCTCGGTGGGACACCCTGCCTCGGTGGACACCCTGCCTCGTGGGACACCCTGCCTCGTGGACACCCTGCCTCGGTGGGACACCCTGCCTCGGTGGGACACCTGCCCGACACCTGCCTCGGTGGACACCCTGCCCGTGCCACCTGCTGTGGGACCCCCTGCCTCGTGGGCACCCTGCCGGTGGGACACCCTGCCTCGGCACCCTCGCCGTGGCCCCTGCCGTGGAACCCTGCCCGTGCACCCTGCCTCGGTGGACACCTGCTGGGACACCCTGCCTCGGGACACCCTGCCTGGTGGACACCCTGCCTCGGTGGGACACCCTGCCTCGGTGGGACACCCTGCCTCGGTGGGACACGGCCGACGTGTTGAAAAAAGAAAGAATACTAACGAAGAGTACTAGACACACACACACACACACACACACACACACACACACACACACACACACAACACACACACACACACACAACGACACACACACACATACACACACATACACAAAATACACACACACATACACACACACTCACACACACATACACACACATACACACACACATACACACAACATACACAACACACACATACACACACATACACAACACACATACACACACATACACCGAGTAGTCAGGAAGTGGAATAGTCTAGAGAAAGATATAGTGGAGGCAGGAACCATACATAGTTTTAAGACGAGGTATGATAAAGCTCATGGAGCAGGGAGAGCAGAGACCCAGTAGCGGACAGCGAAGAGGCGGGGCCAGGAGCTGAGTATCGACCCTTGCAACCACAATTAGGTGAGTGCAATTAGGTGAGTACACACACACACACACACATATATATGTGTGTGTGTTTTTGCTTGTGTATGTGTGTTTGCGTGTGTATTAACTAGTAGGTAGCAAGTAAGGTTAGTGGGACCAGGACTACTAACCTGGTTAGAGGACGGAGTCTGCTCAGACATGGCCTTCTCCTTGGCCGCTCGCTTCATCTTGTAGCGGTGGTTCTGGAACCAGATCTTCACCTGTGGAAGAACCAGGGCGTTAGCAATGTTTGTAGTTGTGGTTGTTGCCGGTGGGAAGGTAGGTGTGGTAGATTTTGCTTGTGATGGTTGTTATTGTTGTTGCCGCAGCTGCAGTTGTTGTAGTGCGCTGTATTTCTGGTAGTGATTGTTACACTGTGTTATGAATAGTTGTAGTTTTGGTTGTAGTAGATGATGAGGCTCTAGATATGGATTTAAAATGGGGTTGTGGTAATTGTGGTTGAATATAGTTGTAGACGATGTGATTGTGGTTGCGGTAGGTCTTGTTGTAAAAGTGGTGGGTAGTGGTTGTGGTTGCAGTAGTTATTGTAGCCGCAGAAATAGTGGTAGTTGTGGTTGCAGTATTTGTAAAAGTATTTGTTGTAGTTGTAACTGTTGCGGATAAAGAGAGTAGTAGTTGCAGAAATAGTTGTGGTTGTTGTAGGTTCACAAGTAGTCGTGGTAGTTGTCATAGTTCATGGTTTAATTGTATCTTGATGAGTTTGCTGAAGACAATGGTTGAATGTGAGAGGTTGTTATTGTTGTGGTAGCTGTGGTTATTGTGGTAGTTGTGGTAGTTGGGTTTGTTGTGGTAGTCGTGGTAGTTGTTGTTGTGATTGTGTGGTAGTTGTGGTAATTGTACTTGTTGTTTTTGTTGTGGTAGTTGTGGTTGTTATGGTAGTTGTTGTTATGGTAGTTGTTGTTATGGTTGTTTTGGTAGTTGTTTTTGTGGTAGTTGTGGTTGTTGTGGCTGTTGTGGTTGTTATAGTTGTTGTAGTAGTTGTTGTTGAGGTAGTTGTAGTTGTGGTAGTTGTAGTTGTAGTGGCAGTTGTAGTTGTTGTGGTAGTTGTAGTTGTTGTTGTGATTGCTGTGGTAGTTGTGGTAATTGTACTTGTTGTTTTTGTTGTGGTAGTTGTGGTTGTTATGGTAGTTGTTGTTATGGTAGTTGTTGTTATGGTAGTTGTTGTTATGGTTGTTTTGATAGTTGTGTTTGTGGTAGTTGTGGTTGTTGTGGCTGTTGTGGTTGTTATAGTTGTTGTAGTAGTTGTTGTTGAGGTAGTTGTAGTTGTTGTGGTAGTTGTAGTTGTTGTGGCAGTTGTAGTTGTTGTGGTAGTTGTGGTTGTTGTGGTAGCTGTAGTTATTGCGGTAGTTGTGGTAGTTGTAGTTGTTGTGGTAGTTGTCGTAGTTGTAGTTGTTGTGGTAGTTGTAGTTGTTGTGGTAGTTGTAGTTGTTGTGGTAGTTGTAGTTATTGCGGTAATTGTGGTAGTTGTAGTTGTTGTGGTAGTTGTAGTTGTTGTGGTAGTTGTAGTTGTTGTGGTAGTTGTAGTTGTTGTGGTAGTTGTAGTTATTGCGGTAGTTGTGGTAGTTGTAGTTGTTGTGGTAGTTGTGGTAGTTGTAGTTGTTGTGGTAGTTGTAGTTGTTGTGGTAGTTGTAGTAGTTGTAGTTGTTGTGGTAGTTGTAGTTGTTGTGGTAGTTGTAGTTGTTGTGGTAGTTGTAGTTGTTGTGGTAGTTGTGGTTGTTGTAGTTGTTGTGGTAGTTGTAGTTGTTGTGGTAGTTGTGGTAGTTGTAGTTGTTGTGGTAGTTGTAGTTGTTGTGGTAGTTGTGGTAGTTGTGGTAGTCAGTAGTCATAAATTTCATTTTTTTTCTCTTATCTTACGTTAATGAAAAAAAATATCAGTTAACAGAGTTTACGTAAATCTGGCAGTGAAGTTTGCACGGTATCCCTGAGGTATCCCCCTAATGAACTTAATAGGTATCCCCTTAATAAACTTAATAGGTATCCCCCTAATAAACTTAATAGGTATCTCCCTAATGAACTTAATAGGTATCCCCCTAATGAACTTAATAGGTATCCCCCTAATAAACTTAATAGGTATCCCCCTAATAAACTTAATAGGTATCTCCCTAATGAACTTAATAGGTATCCCCCTAATAAACTTAATAGGTATCCCCCTAATGAACTTAATAAGTATCCCCCCAATGATAACGCGAGGAAATTATCGTTGATAACGCGAGGAAATTATCGCTGATAACGCGAGGAAATTATCGTTGATAACGCGAGGAATTATCGTTGATAACGCGAGGGAATTATCGTTGATAACGCGAGGGAATTATCGTTGATAACGCGAGAAAGCCTCATCCGTTACTTAAGAGTAACTCAGGTCAGATCACTGACAGTGATAAGGAAATGTGTGAACTTTTCAATACTTACTTCCTCTCAGTTTTTACTCAGGAAGATACTAGCGAAATTCCAGAAATAATAAATTATGTAGAACAGGACGATAATAAACTATGCACTAGTAATCGCTCGTTCCGTAATCGCTCGTTCCGTAATCGCTCGTTCAGTAATCGCTCGTTCCGTAATCGCTCGTTCAGTAATCGCTTGTTCCGTAATCGCTCGTTCAGTAATCGCTTGTTCCGTAATCGCTCGTTCCGTAATCGCTCGTTCCGTAATCGCTCGTTCAGTAATCGCTCGTTTCGTAATCGCTCGTTCCGTAATCGCTCGTTCAGTAATCGCTCGTTCCGTAATCGCTCGTTCCGTAATCGCTCGTTCCGTAATCGCTCGTTCAGTAATCGCTCGTTTCGTAATCGCTCGTTCAGTAATCGCTGGTTCCGTAATCGCTCGTTCAGTAATCGCTCGTTCCGTAATCGCTCATAAAAAATAGAAAGTTCTGAGAGATACGGCCAAGATACTAACATAGCCTTGGAATGGCTGAATTCTGTGCGATAACTGAAGAATGCCTCTTCTGGTAGGCTTCAAACTTTTAGCGATGGTGCATTTTCCTCAAGGGAAGGTTCGTGTTCTTATTTTCTCGGAGGAAGGTTAGTGGTGTCAGGTGTTTTTTTAATCGAATCGTGAGTGTGATTTCCATTGAATACCTGGAGAATGGATCTACCGATCGGCTTCACACCTTCCCTCACGGATGTGATATTTATGGTCTTCTCTGTTCCTACACTTCGTAACAAAACAGTGTTGCATATGTTTTGTGAGATTATTATCCACATAGGACCTGAGTATACTAACAGCAACACCTGCAGCAGAGGCAGAAACATCTGCAGCAGAGCAGAAACACCTGCAGCAGAGGCAGAAACACCTGCAGCAGTAGCAGCGAGGGCAACATCACTTGCAGTAGCAACACCTGCAGCTGTAAAAGCAGCAACACCTACAGCAGTAAAAGTAGCAACACTTGCATCACTAAACGCAGCAACACCAGCATCCGTAGAGGCAGCAACACCTGCATCAGTAACAGAAACACCTGCAACAGCGGCAACATTTAGTGAGATCATCATCCACATGTATAGTAATAGCAACACCTGCAGCAGAGGCAGAAACACCTGCAGCAGAGGCAGAAACACCTGCAAGAGCAGAAACTCTTTCTGTAGCAGTAGCAGCTCCTGAGAGAGCGTGGGTGTTCCCTCCTCCGGTACACTGAGTTTAAGCATTCAGTGTACTGGTACACAGTATCAAGACACTGCTCCACCCTTATCTCTCCACTTGTCTGCTAATGACTCGCTTACAGTCTCTCGTCGGGGACTCATTCACGTCGTGGGCGTGCGAGACATTGTTTCCACGCCCCTAGTGGGCGTGGAGGACGTCTCACAGCGTCTTGTTAACATCGTGGGGGTGTAAGATGTTATCCTTGAGCCCAATAATAGCAAAGTCGTAGCTCTGAAACAATCCCAGTGATAGCACAGTCGTAGCTCTGAAACAATCCCAGTGATAGCACAGTCGTAGCTCTGAAACAATCCCAGTGGTAGCACAGTCGTAGCTCTGAAACAATCCCAGTGATAGCACAATTTTAGCTCTGAGGAAACAATCCCAGCGACAGCACAGTCGTAGCTCTGAGGAAACAATCCCAGCGACAGCACAGTCGTAGCTCTGAGGAAACAATCCCAGCGACAGCACAGTCGTAGCTCTGAGGAAACAATCCCAGCGACAGCACAGTCGTAGCTCTGAGGAAACAATCCCAGCGACAGTGATTCTACCACCAATTGCAATCGTAATCCCGTGCGTGTTGCTGCTTTGATCCTCCGTCTACACAAAGAGGCCGCCTCATCTGTCACTCCGCTGGGCGTCTCTCCCAGACCACATGGTGCAAGAGGTATTCCGTAACACCAGTGCGTGTTGAATGATGTCCCTGCAACACCAGCACGTTTTTATGATGTCCCTGCAACACCAGCACTACTACAGGGATGGTGAGGCAAAAGGCTATTGGAATTAAACCTCGACAAGTGCAGAGTTGTGAAGGACGGGGGCGAGAAGACCGGTCACTGAGTATAGACTAGGGTAAAATAGCTAGATGCAGATTTTAAACAAGGACGTTGACGTAAGCACAGAACAGAAGGTGGAAAAAGACACGTACAGTTCAGGACATTTCCTCTAATAAATGTCCTGAACTGTACATAAGTACATAAGCGCCTTTTTCAACATCTTGTCTGTATCACCTGTCTTAGTCATATGATGACCCACAGCTGAAGATTTTGGTCATCTGACAGAGGCCTTCCACTGGCTTACTCCTCCACCCCATTTAAAAGTTATGGTTATGATTAAAAACCATTGGGGAGCGTCAACCCAGGCCTACACAAATTTCCAAGGCCTACCAAGGAACGTTGAGAAAGGGGAATTCTTCAGCACTGTACGTACAGCGAGTGACAGACCCATCAGAGTCAGCATTAACTTCCTGAGCTCCGCTTCTGATGGAGAAACTTGGGAATAAATCAAGAGATTTGCAACAGAACTAGTCGTGGAGTTGAGAGGGTTGACCTAGTACGAGGAGAGTCTGGAGACATGATTGTAGAAACTGGGGAGACATGATCATAACGTAAAATATAATCAGGGGGACTTGATGAGATAAGCGTGCACCAGATTGTTTAAAAGGCGGCGATAAGGTGCATGAGGATGGCGATCAGGTGCATGAGGGTGATGATCAGGTGCATGAGGGTGACGATCAGGTCCATGAGGGTGACGATCAGGAATGTCAGGAAGAACTTCTCCAGTCTGAGAATGGTCAAGATACACACACACACACACACACACACACACACACACACACACACACACACACACACACACACACACAAAAGAGGCACTAAACTATAGACCAGTGTCACTTACGTGTATAGTGTGCAAAGTAATGGAGAAGATAATCAGGAGGAGAATAGTGGAGCACCTGGACCGGCACAGGATTATAAACGACAACCAGCACGGATTCATGGAAGGCAAATCCTGTGTCACAAACCTTCTGGAGTTCTATGACAAAGTAACAGATGTAAGACACGAGAGAGAGGGGTGGGTTGATTGCATTTTCTTGGACTGCAGGAAGGCCTTCGACACAGTTCCTCATAAGAGATTAGTGCAGAAGTTAGAGGATCAGGCATGTATAACAGGAAGGGATCAGAGAATACTTGACAAGGAGGCAACAACGGGTCATGGTACGTGATGAGGTATCACAGTGGGCGCCTGTGACGAGCGGGGTCCCACAGGGGTCAGTCCCCAGTGCTATTCTTGGTATATGTGAATGACATGACGGACGGGATAGACTCAGAAGTGTCTGTGTTCGCAGATGATGTGAAGTTAATGAGGAGAATTAAATCAGATGAGGATCAGGCAGGACTTCAAAGAGACCTGGACATGCTGGACACCTGGTCCAGCAACTGGCTTCTCGAATTTAACCCCGCCAAATGCAAAGTCATGAAGATCGGGAAAGGGCAAAGAAGACCGCAGACAGAGTATAGGCTAAGTGGACAAAGACTGCAAACCTCGCTCAAGGAGAAAGATCCTGGGTGAGTATAACACCAAGCACGTCTCCGGAAGCACACATCAACCAGATAACTGCTGCAGCATACGGGCGACTGGCAAACCTGAGAATAGCATTCCGATACCTTAGTAAGGAATCGTTCAAGACACTGTACACCGTGTACGTCAGGCCCATACTAGAGTATGCAGCGCCAGTTTGGAACCCGTACCTGGTCAAGCACGTCAAGAAAGTAGAGAAAGTGCAAAGGTTTGCGACAAGGTTAGTTCCAGAGCTAAGGGGAATGTCCTACGAAGAAAGGTTAGGGGAAATCGGCCTGACAACACTGGAGGACAGGAGGGTTAGGGGAGACATGATAACGACATACAAAATACTGCGGGGAATAGACAAGGTGGATAGAGACAGGATGTTCCAGAGAGGGGACACAGAAACAAGGGGTCACAATTGGAAGTTGAAGACTCAGATGAGTCAAAGGGATGTTAGGAAGTATTTCTTCAGGCATAGAGTTGTCAGGAAGTGGAATAGTCAGCAAGTGATGTAGTGAGGGACCCAGTAGCGATCAGAGAAGAGGCGGGGCCAGGAGCTGAGTCTCTACCCCTGCAACCACAGTTAGGTGAGTACACACACACACACACACACACAACACACATAATTAAGGAAACACAAAATTCCCTCGACAAAAAACCCAGGAAAGATAATTTGCAATAAACTTTCTAAAATTATTAAAACATTTCTGTTTATTATACAAAGATGAGGAGAAACTTCAGAAGGAAGTTAAGGGAAGGAAGAGGGGAGGAGGAGGGGGAGTAGGAGGAGGACTAGGAGGAAAAAGAGGAAGAAGAGAATAACAGGTGCAAGTAAAGAAAAAAGAAGGAAAAGAGGAAGATGAAGAGGGCAGGAAATAGGTGGATGAGGGATGGTGGGTGAGGGATGGTGGGTGAGGATGGTGGTGAGGGTGATGGGTGAGGGATGGTGGGTGAGGGTGATGGGTGAGGATGGTGGTGAGGATGGTGGGTGAGGGTGATGGTGAGGATGGTGGGTGAGGGTGGTGGTGAGGATGGTGGTGAGGGTGATGGGTGAGGATGGTGGGTGAGGGTGGTGGTGAGGATGGTGGTGAGGGTGGTGGGTGAGGGTGGTGGGTGAGGATGGTGGGTGAGGGTGGTGGGTGAGGATGGTGGGTGAGGATGGTGGGTGAGGTGATGGGTGAGGATGGTGGGTGAGGGTGGTGGGTGAGGGATGGTGGGTGAGGGTGGTGGTGAGGGTGGTGGGTGAGGGTGGTGGGGAGGGATGGTGGGTGAGGAGTGGTGGGTGAGGGTGGTGGGTGAGGGTGATGGTGAGGATGGTGGGTGAGGGTGGTGGGTGAGGGTGGTGGTGAGGAGTGGTGGTGAGAGATGGTGGGTGAGGGATGGTGGTGAGGATGGTGGTGAGGGATGGTGGGTGAGGGATGGTGGGTGAGGATGGTGGTGAGGGATGGTGGGTGAGGGTGATGGGTGAGGGATGGTGGGTGAGGGTGGTGGGTGAGGGTGGTGGGTGAGGATGGTGGGTGAGAGATGGTGGTGAGGATGGTGGGTGAGGATGGTGGGTGAGGGTGGTGGGTGAGGGATGGTGGGTGAGGGTGGTGGGTGAGGGTGGTGGGTGAGGGATGGTGGGTGAGGGGTGGTGGGTGAGGGTGGTGGGTAAGGGTGGTGGGGAGGGATGGTGGGTGAGGAGTGGTGGGTGAGGGTGGTGGGTGAGGGATGGTGGGTGAGGAGTGGTGGGTGAGGGGTGGTGGGTGAGGATGGTGGGTGAGACGTGGTGGGTGAGGGTGATGGGTGGTGGTTGTGGGGTGGTGGTTGAGAGGTGGTGGGTGAGGGTGGTGGATGAGGGTGGTGGATGAGGGATGGTGTTTCAGGGTAGTGGGTGAGGAGTGGTGAATGAGGGTGGTGAGTGACGGGTAGTGTGTAGGGTGGTGAATGAGGTGTGGTGGGTGAGGGTGGTGGGTGAGGGATGGTGGGTGAGAGATGGTGGGTGAGGGATGGTGGGTGAGGATGGTGGTGGGGGATGGTGGGTGAGGGATGGTGGGTGAGGGTGGTGGGTGAGGATGGTGGGTGAGGGTGGTGGTGAGGGTGGTGGGTGAGGGATGGTGGGTGAGGGATGGTGGGTGAGGGTGATGGGTGAGGGATGGTGGGTGAGGGTGGTGGGTGAGGGTGGTGGTGAGGGATGGTGGGTGAGAGATGGGGGGTGAGGGATGGTGGGTGAGGGATGGTGGGTGAGGGATGGTGGGTGAGGGATGGTGGGTGAGGGGTGGTGGGTGAGGGATGGTGGGTGAGGGGTGGTGGGTGAGGGTGGTGGGTGAGGGATGGTGGGTGAGGGGTGGTGGGTGAGGGGGGTGGTGGGGGATGGTGGGTGAGGGGTGGTGGGTGAGGGTGGTGGGTAAGGGTGGTGGGGAGGGATGGTGGGTGAGGAGTGGTGGGTGAGGGTGGTGGGTGAGGGATGGTGGGTGAGGAGTGGTGGGTGAGGGGTGGTGGGTGAGGATGGTGGGTGAGACGTGGTGGGTGAGGGGTGATGGGTGGTGGTTGTGGGGTGGTGGTTGAGAGGTGGTGGGTGAGGGTGGTGGATGAGGGGTGGTGGATGAGGGATGGTGTTTCAGGGGTAGTGGGTGAGGAGTGGTGAATGAGGGGTGGTGAGTGACGGGTAGTGTGAGGGGTGGTGAATGAGGTGTGGTGGGTGAGGGATGGTAGGTGTGGGTTGGTGGTTGAGGGGTAGTAGGTGAGGGGGGTAGGAGAGGTGGTAGTTGAGGGGGTTAGGAGAAGGGTAGAAGGGGTAGGAGATGGGGTAGAAGAGGGGTAGGAGAGCAATAGGAGATAGGGTAGGAGAGGGGTAGAAGATGAGTTAGGAAAGGGGTAGGTAAGAGGGGTAGGTGAGGGGGAAGCATCCTGGGAGGCAATAACATGTAATAAAGGGATGGAGTAATAAAGGATATAGATAAAGAGTGTCCCAGGGCGTAAAGTGATGATGAACGGTAGGGGGAGGGGGACTCGTGGGTGGCGGGGGGGGGAAGAGTGGGTGGCGTGGGTGAGGGTGGGGGAGGAAGAGTGGGTGGCGTGGGTGAGGGTGGGGGAGGAAGAGTGGGTGGCGGGGTGGAGAATCAGCGGTGTGGATAAAAATGGCTTTACGAGAGGGTTTTCTCTCTCCGTTATATGAAAATAGAATTTTCTATTGAACTTGGTTGGAGTCATCTGCTAGTTCAGCACTAGGCCTGGTGGCACTCTAACACACTTTCACTCACGCACTCTCATGTACTCTCACGCACTTTCATGCACTCTCATGCACTCTCATGTACTCTCACGCACTTTCATGCACTCTCATGCACTTTCATGGACTCTCACGCACTCTCATGGACTCTCATGCACTCTCATGGACTCTCATTCACTCTCATGGACTCTCATCACTCTCATGGACTCTCATGCACTCTCGTGGACTCTCATGCACTCTCATGGACTCTCATGCACTTTCATGGACTCTCACGCACTTTCATGGACTCTCACGCACTCTCATGGACTCTCATGCACTCTCATGGACTCTCATTCACTCTCATGGACTCTCATCACTCTCATGGACTCTCATGCACTCTCGTGGACTCTCATGCACTCTCATGGACTCTCATGGACTCTCATGCATTCTCATGGACTCTCATGCACTCTCACGGACCCTCATTCACTCTCATGGACTCTCATGCACTCTCACGGACCCTCATTCACTCTCATGGACTCTCATGCACTCACAATTAATAACCTCGTCACACACACAGGTCCCGCCCAGCCATTATTAACACAGATGCGTCCTACGTCAAGATTTTCTCGAAATAAAAAATAATCGTCCAGATACTGGGTCATCTTGACTATTGTACAGTATGTGTGTCTGTCTTCCTTCTTACCAGCAAGACGAGCTCTCAGCCCACACTGTGGGCAGGACTAGCTCTCAACCCCACACTGTGGGCAGGACTATCTCTCAACCCCACACTGTGGGGAGATGAGCCCTCAGCCCATACTGTGGGCAGGACTAGCTCTCAACCCCACACTGTAGGCAGGACTAGCTCTCAGCCCCACACTGTGGGCAGGACGAGCCCTCAACCTCCCACTGTGGGCAGGACGAGCCCTCAACCCACACTGGGCAGGACTAGCTCTCAACCCCACACTGTGGGCAGGACGAACCCTTAACTCCACACTGTGGGCAGGACGAGCCCTCAACCCATACTGGGCAGGACGAGCCCTCAACCCCACACTGTGGGCAGGACGAGCCCTCAACCCACACTGTGGGCAGGACGAGTCCTCAACTCCACACTGTGGGCAGGACGAGCCCTCAACCCACACTGAGCAGGACGAGCACTCAACCCACACTTGGCAGGACGAGCTCTCAACCCACACTGAGCAGGACTATCCCTCAACCCACACTGTGGGCACGAAGAGCCTTCAACCCACTGCTGGTGAAACTCACTAGGTATGGCACCTGGGGATCGTGGCACCGTCAGAAAGGCTGCACTCAACGTTCAAGGTGGCTCAGTATGACACTCAGACCTCTCAAAACTACAAGTCCTAAGAATGATCCTCTCAACTCAACACCTCCTGAGCGATTATCTTCAGGGCGCATTTCTATTTTTGTTTTTCAATGGAGAAGAGTCTAAATGACACTCAGTCGACGACAGGATGCTACAAGGAGGTGTGTTTGGCCCCTTGCTATGAAATGTCAACTTCAACGACCTTCTTCAACATAAGATAACTGCACGCTGATATTTACTCATTCAAGAGAGATATCCACTGCCCTCAGCCACGTCAGCGTACAGGAAAAAAACAGCGATGACAAGTTATATTTAATACTGATCAAAAAAAAAGTATAAATGACATTTAGACAGCATGACATAACTACTAACAAGTGCAAGGAGAATGAATGGATTTGTCTGTTGGATATAAAGTTGAGAGCCCCGAGGGGAAACCTGGACTCCGTAATATCTGCTATCAAGGCAGCTAGGAGAGTTACAATTGAGGTGCCTTGTAGCTTAGTGGTTAGCGCGCCCCTCTTACTACCGAGGAGACCTGCGGTCGTATCCCCACACGAGGCGGGTCTGATGTGCGAGTCTCCTGACACCTGCTGTTCCTCTTCACCTAGTAGTGTTACTGACTCTTCTGGGTTGACAGTTCGAATAAAGTTGTGCTTCTTCAGGGCAGCCAGGAAAGTTACAGTTAAGACACATCTCGTACTTGCTTGAAGGAAGTGATTGTAACATTTCTTAAGAAGCACTAGATTGTTCTCACGTTGACAAAGCATCACTCTTGAGTGGTCAGTTACCATCTTATCAACAACTTCTTGAAAAGTAGAAGACCAAGCAAGGCGACTCATCTGCTGCCTCGACCCGGCCTTGGACATGTCACTTTAACACATCTTCCCCATACTGGATTGGAAATTGTATTTCATGGAAAGATAGATAGATAGATAGATAGATAGATAGATAGATAGATAGATAGATAGATAGATAGATAGATAGATATATAGATAGATAGATAGATAGAGATAGATAGATAGATAGATAGATAGAGAGAGAGAGAGAGAGAGAGAGAGAGAAGAGAGAGAGATTGTGACACCAGCACAAGCTGGTTGTGTCTCCAGGCAAGGCAGGACGTGGACATTCAGGGACGTACAACGACCTGTGAGTAAGCTCTCTCAATCAACATTTTCCAGTCTCTTTATGCGTCCCGACCAGTTTTTGTTGTCTAACACGAACTGGGAGAGAGAGAGAGAGAGACAGAGACGAGAGAGAGAGAGAGAGAGAGAGAGAGAGAGAGAGAGAGAGAGAAGAGAGACAGGCAGAGAAGCTGATTGTAAATACCCTCCAACCGCAAGGATAATAGTGTGAAATTAGAGGTGTGGTGGGCTGGTATTGGCTAGACGGTCGGCCAGACCTGACTCTCTGCTCCTGCCCACAGCTAAAACTAATTCTTTACGTTTTATTTTTCCTATCTGTTTGTTTGCCTGTCTGTCAAGCTGCCATGGTCATGACTGGTGGCTGCACAAGTCCAAGGCTCGTCTCCACCCTCACTGAGACTATGATACGAGGAGGGACCTCAGCTCGTATCGGCTCCCCCATCCCTTCCCCCGGGATACGTTTCAAAAGTTCTGGTTCGTTTCGTGGCTTCGGGTACGCCGTGAAACCTCGATTTCGTATGGATTCCACCTGTACATATTTTTAGGGCCTATTTCCTTGGCCTTTGTGTATCCATATGCTCTTGTGGTACCGTCCACAGGATGGATATGGAGTGCATAATAAACTAGCCACTTCGCTGGCAAAATCTATATCTTCCACGGGGTCGTTATGAAAACTAGGGTTCATATTGGGGCTACTTTTTTTTTTAATCCTCGGGTTTGTATCGGATCAACGGATTCATTTCGTAGCTCCGGATTCGTTTCGGCTCTTGTTAAATTCCCCTCCCCCCTCCTTTTCTCTCTCTCTCCTTCCGGAGCGGCGACGCCCCACGGGAAGGAGTTAAGGGATAATAACAGGGAGGTGGTGTAGGGGGACGTGGTGTACCTGATTCGACAAAAGCAGAGGTAAGGGAAAGAGGGAAAGGAAAAAAATGGGGGAGGGCGAGAGCGGTCAGTACTACAGGCTCAAGTTAAGACAATATTTTATCCAACAACATTGATGGAGGGGTGAGCAGCAGTAGCCCTTACGCCGCTCATGTTTAGTCACCAGGAGAGAGAGAGAGAGAGAGAGAGAGAGAGAGAGAGAGAGAGAGAGAGAGAGAGAGAGAGAGAGAGAGAGAGAGAGAGAGAGAGAGAGAGAGAGAGAGAGAGAGGAGAGAGAGAGAGGAGAGAGAGAGAGAGAGAGAGAGAGAGAGAGAGAGAGAGAGAGAGAGATGAATACATAACAAAGCCTTTTAGATATTGCTGTATAAATCGAGGTTATCAGGAGAGAAGGACTAGCTACAGTCTGGCTAAGTATAATTTTTCTTAAAAGGGTTTAGATTAAGATAGAAAAGTACAAGGTACTCTCCCCACTCTCCACTCCATCCGTCCGTCAAGATACTTTCAGGGGCACCACTATAACAATTACCACTACTACCAATGCTATAACAACCACAATTGTTACCACTCCACTACATTTACAATTACTGCCAGTCCATACACTGATCACAGCCAGCCCATACATTGACCACAGTCAGCCCCTATATTAACCACAGGCAGCCCCTATACTGACCACAGCTAGACCTTGTTTAGTATATTTAAAGTCATATGTATATACCGACTCCAATAACGTTATCTTTACTAGAAGCTTGATCACCTTCTCTTCATATATATATATATATATATATATATATATATATATATATATATATATATATATATATATATATATAATAATAATAATAAGCCAACAGTATAAATTTGTCCCAGTGGGATCAGAGACCTTGGAGCGTGGGGAAAAATGCAACACGTTTCCTTAAAGAGCTGGGTTCCAGACTCATCGACACCACCAGGGACCCAAGGGCAGCCACGTTCATGTTCCAGCGTCTCAGCGTGGCCATCCAGAGGGAAACGCATGCTGCATACTCGGCTCGCGTCCGGCTTCGGAGGAGCTGGAGGAGATTCATAATCTTTGACATATTGTACCATTGTATTCATGTTCATGTTTGTGTGTTTTATAAATGTATTCTGTCTATTAATAAAGCATTTATATGTATGTATGTGTGTATATAGGATGGTGGTAGGAGAAGTGGAATATTCAAACGGCTTCAGGAAGAAATCCAAATATTCTTCCTTGATGCCTTTTTATCCACTTCTCCGAGGCTATGGGTCCCACAATTTGCACTAGAGGTGGACCCCATCCTATATATATAATATAAAAAATTAAAAAAAAAAAAAAAAAAATATATATATATATATATATATATATATATATATATATATATATATATATATATATATATATATATATATATATATATATATATATGTCGTGCCGAATAGGTAAAACTGGTCAGTTAGCAAGAACTCATTTAAAATTAAGGCCTTTCTAAAAAATTTCTCTTATACGTTTAAAGATATATTTTTTCATTGATGTTAATGTAAAAATTAATAATTTTGTACGTAAGTAACGTACGTTCTTAAAGCCTCATAAGTGTGATGTTCAATATATTGATCACTGTGACGTAACCTAAAATAACTCGACCAAAACCTAAGCTAATGGTATGATAACCTATCATAATCTAGCCTAACCTCACTTAACCATAACCTAACCTATCCTAACCTAATTACAACCTAAACTTATGTTACGATAACCTTTCCTAATGATAACCGAGTCTTATCTAACCTAACCTAACCTAATGGAACCTAACCTAACCTAACGGAACCTAACCTAACCTAAAGGAACCTAACCTAACCTAAAGGAACCTAACCTAACCTAACCTAACCTAAAGGAACCTAACCTAACCTAACGGAACCTAACCTAACCTAACATAAATTAACCTAACCTAAGCTAACAGAACCTAACTTAACGGAACCTAACCTAACCTAAGCTAACGGAACCTAACCTAACTTAACCTAAATTAACCTAAGCTAACGGAACCTAACCTAACCTAAGCTAACGGAACCTAACCTAACCTAAGCTAACGGAACCTAACCTAACCTAAGCTAACGGAACCTAACCTAACCTAAGCTAACGGAACCTAACCTAACCTAACGGAACCTAACTTAAGCTAACCTAACGGAACCTAACCTAACCTAACCTACCCTAACGGAACCTAACCTAACCTAACCTAAATTAACCTAACCTAGCCTAGCCTAACGGAACCTAACCTAACCTAACCTAACGGAAAGTAACTTAACCTAACGGAACCTAACCTAACCTAACGGAACCTAACCTAACTTAACCTAACCTAACCTAAAGTAACCTAACGTAACCTAACGTAACCTAAAGTAACTTAACCTAACTAAACGTAACATAAACGTAAAGTAAAGGAACCTAACCTAACCTAACTTAACCTAATCCAACTTAATCTAACTTAACCCAAAATAACTTAACCTAACCTATCCTATTCTAACAATAAGCGAACCTTAGTTAACCTAATCTAACCTAACCTAAGCTAACGTAACCTAATCTAACTTAACCTAACATAATCTATTCTATCCTAACGATAACCTTACCTAACTGCAATAACTAACCACTTGTAGCTTAACCTTAAAGTTACAATCCTAATCTATTGTTGTACGCTTGAGACTTAACTTGCTACTATGTTGCACTATGCATTTGCACTACGCATATGTTGTACTCAAACATATGCAAATAATAGGAATAACTCGCAAGCTCTCTCTCTCTCTCTCTCTCTCTCTCTCTCTACCCACACCCAAAATAACACCATCTCACCACACATACACACACACAACAACACACCACACACACACACATGCACACACACACACACACACACACACACACACAGCACACCACACACACACACACACACACACACACCATACTAGAATATGCAGCACCAGTTGGAACCCACACCTGGTCAAGCACGTCAAGAAATTAGAGAAAGTGCAAAGGTTTGCGAACAAGCTAGTTCCCAACTCAGGGGTTGTCCTAGAAGAAAGGTTAGGGAAATGGACTAACACACTGAGGACAGAAGGGTTAGGGAGACATGATAACGACATAAAAATACTGCGAGGAATAGATAAGGTGACAGAGACAGGATGTTCCAAGAGGGAACACAGAAACAAGGGGACACAACTTGGAAGCTGAAGACTCCGATGAGTCAAAGGGATGTTAGGAAGCATTTCTTCAGCACAGAGTAGTCAGGAAGTGGAATAGCTAGAAAGTATAGTGGAGGCAGGAACCATACATAGTTTTAAGACGAGGTATGATAAAGCTCATGGAGAGGGAGAGCAGAGACCCAGTAGCGGACAGGAAGAGGCGGGGCCAGGAGCTGAATCTCGACCCCTGCAACCACAATTAGGTGAGTACAATAGGTGAGTACACACGAGATCAGCACCATGGAACACACGCACAGCACAAACAAAAAGTGCTAAGTTTGCAATCAAGACAGTCCCAGAGCTAAGAATGTCCTACGAAGAATTCAAACGGCCTGACACCTAGAGGACAGGAGGGTTAAGACACTGATAACGACTATATACTGTCAGGAATAGATAGTGCGAGACACAGTTCCGAGAGGGGCACAACAGGGGTCAACAGTTTGAAGTGAAACTCCTAGAGTCAAAGGTTTAGGAAGTATTTCCAGTCATAGGGGTTGTCAGGGAAGAAAGCTAGAAAGGACTAGTGGAGGCAGGAACCTACATAGTAAGACATTTGATAACAGCTCATGGAGCAGGGAGAGATTGACCTAGTAGATCAGTGAAGAGGCGGGAGGAGAGATCACTGAACACAAAGGGGTACAAATAGTGAGTACATCAAGAGTCACAGACAGAAACATTCACAGCACACAATAGCAAACTGACAGGACTAGTGCAATGATATGTGGCAGGACAAATAGTATAAACAAGATATAAAGCTCATGGAGCAGAACACACACCCAAGCAGACAGCACAACCCAGGACACCACCCACTCACACCACAATAGGAGACACATAGGCAACACACACACACACTTATTTTGAAAAGAAATGCTTATTGAGAAACATTATTAGAAATGATAATAAAAAATAAATGACTTCAGGTGCTGAGAGACTTCATGACTTCATCTGCTGAGAGACTTCATGATTTCAGCTGCTGAGAACTTCTTGACTTCAACTGCTGAGAGACTTCATGACTTCAATTACTGAGAGAATTCATGACTTCAGTTACGGAGAGAATTCATGACTTCAATTACTGAGAGACTTCATGACTTCAGTTACTGATAGACTTCATGACTTCAGCTTCTGAGAGACTTCATGACTTCAGGTCCTTAGAGACTTCATGACTTCAGTTACAGAGAGAATTCATGACTTCAATTACTGATATACTTCATGACTCCAGCTGCTGAGAGACTTCATGACTCAGCTCTGGCTTATGAGTTGCTCTGAGAGACTTCATGACTCAGCTCTGAGAAACTTCATGACTTCAGCTGCTGAGACTCTGACTAGTAGAGACTTCATGACTCCAGCTGCTGAGAGACTTCATGACTCCAGCTGCTGAGAGACTTCATGACTCCAGCTGCTGAGAGACTTCATGACTCCAGCTGCTGAGAGACTTCATGACTTCAGCTGCTGAGAGACTTCATGACTCCAGCTGCTGAGAAATTCATGACTCCAGCTGCTGAGAGATTCATGACTCCAGCTGCTGAGAACTTTATGACTCAGCTGCTGAGAGACTTCATGACTCAGCTGCTGAGCTCATGACTCATCTGAGACTTCAGCTCACTGCTAGAGACTTCATGACTCAGCTGCTGAGAGACTTCATGACTCCACTGCTGAGAGACTTCATGACTCCAGCTGCTGAGAGACTTCATGACTTCAACTGCTGAGAGACTTCATGACTTCAGCTGCTGAGAGACTCATGACTCCAGCTGCTGAGAGACTTCATGACTTCAGCTGCTGAGAGACTTCATGACTTCAGCTGCTGAGAGACTTCATGACTTCAGCTGCTGAGAGACTCATGACTTCGCTTCTCTTCGTTGCTCCTCGGTACGTTCTTCATCTCTTCTCGTTTCTTTCCACTCTTCCCTTTCTCTTAGTCCCCCTCTGTCATCCCTTTATCTTAGTTCCCCTCTGTCATCCCTTTCTCTTAGTTCCCCTCTGTCATCCCTTTCTCTTAGTCCCCCTCTGTCATCCCTTTCTCTTAGTCCCCCTCTGTCATCCCTTTCTCTTAGTTCCCCTCTGTCATCCCTTTCTCTTAGTTCCCCTCTGTCATCCCTTTCTCTTAGTTCCCCTCTGTCATCCCTCTCTCTTAGTTCCCCTCTTTCATCCCTTTCTATTAGTTCCCTCTGTCATCCCTTTCTTTATTTCCCCTCTGTCATCCCTTCTCTTAGTTCCCTCTTTCATCCCTTTCTATTAGTTCCCTCTGTCATCCCTTTCTTTAGTTCCCTCTTCATCCCTTTCTATTAGTTCCCCTCTGTCATCCCTTTCTCTTAGTTTCCCTCTTCATCCCTTTCTATTAGTTCCCCTCTGTCATCCCTATCTCTTAGTTCCCCTCTTTCATCCCTTTCTATTAGTTCCCTCTATCATCCCTTTCTCTTAGTTTCCCCTCTTCATCCCTTTCTCTTAGCTTCACTGTCATCCCTATCTCTGGTTTCCCTTTCCTCTTTCTTCCTCCCTTCATGCCCATTCCCCTTTCTTCCCTTCACGCCCATTCCTCTTCACTTCATTTCTCCTCATTCTCTCTCTCGTGTCCTTATTCCCAAAATTCGCTTTTCCCCTCGTCTTTTAGTTCCCTTGTTTCTTACATTACCCTCGTTTCTTGCCTCTCCTTCTCTTCCCGTTTCACCTGCCCTCTCCTCTCTCCATCCATTTTTTGGCATCCCTCTGAGACGTGGCAGGTACAGCTGGTTATCTCCTCTACTATCTTCTCTTCTACTATCTTCTCTTCTATTACTTCTCCTCTACCATCTTCTTCTCTACTATCTTCTCCTATCTTCGCTTTACTATCTTCTAATTTTCCTCACCATCTTTTATCTTCTCCTCTACCATCTTCTCTGTCTTCTCCTCTCCTATCTTCTCCTCTCCTATCTTCTCCTCTCCTATCTTCTCCTCTCCTATCTTCTCCTCTCCTATCTTCTCCTCTCCTATCTTCTCTTCTGTCCTCTGTGTATACTGAACCTGGTGAAGGGATCTTGATCCTATATATTGGAGCTTTCCCCAGTATTGAACACAACCGAAGAGGCGCTAAACCCGTGTGGGTCACTGAGCACAGGGAGTGGTGGAAGCTCCTTCCCCTTCCCTAAACACAGCCTGGACCTTGTTTCTTGACCAACGAGACTGTTACTGCGGGCCGTCCCTCCGAACCTCCCTGCATGATCACACATCCTAAGTGTAAATAAATAAGAGTAAGACGACCCAGAGCTAATAATTCTAACTGAAAATGAAAAAAAAAGGTAAAGAAGACGAAAAAAATGAGCAAATACATATTGTATATATATATATATATATATATATATATATATATATATATATATATATATATATATATTTGCTCAACGGCCGTCTCCCACCAAGGCAGGGTGGCCCGAAAAAAAACTTTCACCATCATTCACTCCATCACTGTCTTGCCATAGGCATGCTTAAACGATAGTTATAAAACTGCAACATTAACACCCCTCCTTCAGAGTGCCGGCACTGTACTTCCCATCTCCAGGACTCAAGTCCGGCCTGCCGTTTCCCTGAATCCCTTCATAAATATTATCTTGCTCACACTCCAATAGCACGTCAAGTCCTAAAAACCATTTGTCTCCATTCACTCCTATCTAACATGCTCACGCATGCTTGCTGGAAGTCCAAGCCCCTCGCACAGAAACCTCCTTTACCCCCTCCCTCCAACCTTTCCTAGGCCGACCTCTACCCCGCCTTTTTTCCACTAAGATTTATCGACTCTCTAAGTCATTCTATTTTGTTCCACTCTTTCTACATGTCCGAACCACCTCAACATCCCCTCCTCAGCCCTCTGGATAATAGTTTTGGTAATCCCGCACCTCCTCCTAATTTCCAAACTACGAATTCTCTGCATTATATTCACACCACACATTGCCCACAGACACAATATCTCCACTGCCTCCAGCCTTCTCCTTATTGCAATATACACCACCCATGTTTCGCACCCATATAAGAGCATTGGTATAACTATACTCTCATACATTCCCCTCTTTGGTTCCATGGACGAAGTTCTTTGTCTCCACCGACTCCTCAGTGCACCACTCACCTTTTTCCCCTCGTCAGTTCTATGATTCACCTCATCTTTCATAGACCCATCTGCTGACACGTCCACTCATAAATATCTGAATACATTCACCTCATCCATACTCTCTCCCTCCAACCTGATATCCAATTTTTCGTTACCTAATTTTTTATTATGCACATCACCTTACTCTTTCCTATATTCACTTTTAATTTTCTTCTTTTACATACCCTACCAAACTAATCCACCAACCTCTGCAATTTCTCTTCAGAATCTCCCAAAAGCACAGTGTCATCAGCAAAGAGCAACTGTGACAACTCCACTTTGTGTTAGATTCTTTATCTTTTAACCCCACACCTCTTGCCAACACCCGAGATTCACTTTTCTTACAACCCCATCTATAAATATATTGAACAGCCATGGTGACATCACACATCTTTGTCTAAGGCCTACTTTTACTGGGAAATAATCTCTCTCTCTATTACATACTCTAACCAGAACCTCACTATCCTCGTATAAACTTTTCACCGTTTTCAATAACCTACCTCCTATTCCATACATTTGCAACATCTGCCACATTGCCCCCTATCCACCCTGTCATACGCCTTCCAAATCCATAAATGCCACAAAAACCTCTTTACCCTTATCTAAATACTGTTCACCTATATGATTCACTGTAAACACTTGTCAACACACTCCCTACGCTTCCTAAATCCTCCTTGTTCATATATATATATATATATATATATATATATATATATATATATATATATATGTCGTGCCGATTAGGTAAAACTGGTCAATTAGCAAGAACTCATCTAAAATTATGTCCTTTCTAAAATTTTATCTTATACGTTTAGAGATATATTTTTTTCATTTATGTTAATGTAAAATTTTTTAATTTTGTACCAAGAGAAACTTTGAAAACCTACCTAACCTTATTACAACAAGCGCAATTTAATTTAGCCTAACCCAACTAAATATATTTTAGATACGTTAACATTAATTTAATAATAAACAAACACAATGAAATATATTTTTTTCGTTAGGTTCAGAATGATTTTGGCGAAATTATTGCATACACAAATTTTCACTTGTCTTATATGGCAAGGTGAGTGTTGCTATATAAGCCAAAATCGCAAGTTTTACCTAATCGGCACGACATATATATATATATATAAAGAGAGAGAGAAAGAAACCTTTCCGTGTTGTTGTCCAAACTAGACTGTTTCAGAGCCAAAGATTCTTTCGTTCGTGTCTGCCCTGACTGGAACATCCCACATACTTGTGCTCTCAGAGTACCTCCCAAATATAAGAGATTGGTAGATTCCTTCAAGGAAATCTACCAATGTGACTGCCCTGGCTGCCAGGCTGCCAAGGCTGACTGCCTTGCCAACAAGGCAGTCAGCCTTATGTGGCAGGAGGTGTACCTGGCTCCTACTGTGATTCATCCAAGGAAAGGTTTATGATCTTTTATTGTATAAACCTTGGTAATAGATACCGACAAATTGGTTTAGAAAGGCATGTGAGCAAACATTAGGACATTAGAAAACGTTTCGGTCCTGGGACATTGATCACTTCGAACATAGAGAGATTCTGTGGCTTATGCTAGCGAAGCCATCACCCAAGAACCAGATATTGAGTTCGCTGGTCAGGTGCTCGGTGATTCCTGGAAGTCCAAGAAGGAAGAGGACAGGGGATCACGCTTGAGTCGATTTCGGTTCACCAAAGAAGATTTAAGTCATATATTATATTCTCATAAAAATCATGATTTTCCTCATGCTCCTCCTTCTTCTTCTCCTCCTCCTCCCTCCCTTCTCCACTCGCTGATGCTGCTTGTCTCCCAGACAAGACAATCACAGAGGACAGCCCACACGGTAGATAAAACACAACCCTGCCACTGATTAATTAAAAGTTCACATTCACAGATCCCAGGCGGAATACACAGATGGGCGGACAATCACCCGCTCATCAGGGAGATTCAGTCGCTCACACCACCCTGGACTGGAGGGGCGGGGGCCGCCCACCTCTCCCTCGGACGGAGGGAGGGGCGGCTGCCGCCCACACCACCCTGGGCGGAAGGAGCGGGGCAGGTGATACGGGCTGTTGTTTCTCACACAAAAGGATGAGCGCTGTGTTGGTCTTTTTGATGAGACCCAGGCAGTCCCCAGATAGTCCCCAGGCAGTCCCCAGGCACCCAGTCGGGGCTCTACCACCTCCGCGGGGCTATTTAAGCCACATTTCACGACTGGTTTCATACCTAAGAGCTGATTGTTTTTCGATCTCACTGTATATATATATATATATATATATATATATATATATATATATATATATATATATATAGAGTGTGTAAAGGTAGAAAGTTAAAAGTGAACATAGATAAGAGTAAGGTGATGAGGGTATCAAACGATTTAAATAAAGAAAAATTGGATATCACATTGGAGAGAGATTATGGAAGAAGTAAATGTTTTCAGATATTTGGGAGTTGACGTGTCAGCGGATGGGTTTATGAAGGATGAGGTTAACCATAGAATTGATGAAGGAAAAAGGTGAGTGGTGCATTGAGGTATCTGTGGAGACAAAACGTTATCCATGGAGACAAAGAAGGGAATGTACGAAAGTATAGTGGTACCAACACTCTTATATGGGTGTGAAGCATGGGTTGCAATGCTGCAGCGAGGAGGAGGCTGGGGGCAGTGGAGATGTCCTGTCTAAGGGCAATGTGGTGTAAATATTATGCAGAAAATTCGGAATGTGGAAATTAGGAGAAGGTGTGGAGTTACTAAAAGTATTTGTCAGAGGGCTGAAGAGGGTTGTTGAGGTGGTTTGGTCATTTAGAGAGAATGGATCAAAGTAGAATGACTTGGAGCGTATAAATCTGTAGGGGAAGGAAGGCGGGGTAGGGGTCGTCCTAGAAAAGGTTGGAGGAAGGGTAAAGGAGGTTTTGTGGGCGAGGGGCTTGGACTTCCAGCAAGCATGTGTGAGCGTGTTAGATAGGAGTGAATGGAGACAAATGGTTTTTGGGACATGACGATCTGTTGAGTGTGAGCAGGGTAACATTTTGTGAAGGGATTCAGGGAAACCAGTTATTGATTTAGTTGGACTTGAGTCCTGGAAATGGAAGTACAATGCCTGCACTTTAAAGGAGGGGTCTGAGATAGTGACAGCTGGGAGGGACTTTTCTCAGCTGTCGTATCGAGCTCCTGCAAAGACAGTGATTATGTATGAGTGTGGTGAAAGTGTTGAATGATGATGAAAGTATTTTCTTTTTGGGGATTTTCTTTCTTTGGGTCACCCTGCCTCAGTGGGAGACGGCCGACTTGTTGAAAAAAAAAAAAAAAAAAATAAAAATATAATATATATATATATATATATATATATATATATATATATATATATATATATATATATATATATATATATATTATATATATATAATATAAACATGTACAATGACTACAGTGAAAACATACTGAAAAAATAATTCAGGTTCTTGTTTTCGTACATTCAGAGAGGTACTACCATTCAGGGAGGTACTATCATTCAGGGAGGTACTAACATTCTCTAATATTAATGTAAAAGAGAATGTTTGTTAAACATTTAGACGTTGGCACTTTCTTTCCATTACAGCGGCGTGTAAGATCACAGTCAAATCTTACAAACGTCTTACATTCAGTGTACACTTGTCTGTAATTTATTGTGCCCTTTTTAATAATATTATTTCCAGTATGGTTTCCGTTCAAATTTTCCTGGAGAAGTATACTAGACTCCTTGTATCATTTACTCTTCTACACTAACTTCTTCAACTTCTTTTCCTGAAACTCTCAAAGCACTGCGTCATCAGCAGAGAACAACTATAAAAACAACTCTCATTACACACCACATTTATTATATGTTAAGCCTGTACCTCCCCACAAGATGGCTACTCATGTAAATAAGACACGATGTGGGTTATGGTATATTATTGTGGGAGCTCTCCGTTCACATGGAATTTTATCAATTTACACAGAGAACAAGATGTGGGTATTTAGAAGGGGTGTGAGGGAGGTCCTGAGATGAAAGAATGAAGTCATGAAGTCACATGGGAGCAGCCAGCCTCAGTGTGTTTTATTTACATATTGTCTGTATACTGTCAGTGTATTGCCATGAATACTCTACTATTAAGATGGTGAAACGCTTGAAAATATCCTGCAACTTCGATATATTTCAACAACTTTCCATCTATTCCATACATCTGTAACTCCTCTCATACATCTTTCCTATCCTCCCTGTCGTATGCCTTTTCTAAATACAAACTCACAACAAACATCTTCTTTACCTTACTTAAGCACAGCTTACATATACGCTTCAGTGCAAACATTTGATGCAAACATCCCCTTCCCTTCCTAAATCCTCCTTGTTCCTCTGCAGTCATACTTCCTGTCATTCTTCTAACTCTTCCCATACACATTCAGTCATAGCCTTTAATCTGTACATACCCAGACTTAGTCTCGTTCGGTTTATAATCTTCTCTTGTCCCTTTCTTGCTAGAATATTTACTTATCCTTAGATTTAGAGGTAAGTCATTATTTTTACCTAGGATATCTTCACATAACTGAGCAATAGCTGTCACTCTTTGTCATTTCCACGTACACAAATCACTGAATTGAATTCTATTGAGCTTGATCTGGGGACATTGTTGGCTGGGTTCCTGACTGTGTTGTAAAATGTGCTGTAGGGAAGGGAAGAGGCGGGGTGCCACACCTGTCCAGGAAGCAGGAATGACAGAGGGGACGAGGGAGGCAGAGCTTGGCACCTCGCTGTGCCATGGGAAAGTGTTGGTGGTGCTAGTGGTGTTGCAGGTGGTGCTAGCTCTGCTGGTGGTGGTGCTAGCTAGTGATGCTTGGTGGTGCTAGTGGTGCTGCTGGTGCTGGTGCTAGTGCTGGCGGTGGTGCTTGTAGTGGTGTTAGTAGTGGTGCTGGTGGTGGTGTTAGTGGTGGTGCAAGTAGTGATGCTGGTGGTGGTGCTAGTGGGGGTGCAAGTAGTGGTGCTGATGGTGGTGCTGTGGTGGTGCTAGTGGTGGTGCTAGTAGTGGTGCTAGAAGTGGTGCTGGTGGTGGTGCTAGTAGTGGTGCTGTGGTGGTGCTGGTGGTGGTGCTGTGTGGTGCTGGTGGTGCTGGTGGTGGTGCTGGTGGTAGAATGGGAATGATGAGAGAGCCTCTCGCTGTGTGGTGTTGTGTCTGCTGGTACAGGTGTCCTTCCCCCCGCTGCTGTGATGCGTCTCTCCTGCAGACCCTGCTGGTGGGAACGACTGCTGCAGCTGTGTCTTGCAGGTGCCGCTGTGCTGGGAATGGTGGTGGAAGGGGGAAGGGTGTTGTTGCTGGGGGTGGTAGTGGTAGTGCCGTTTGTGTTGTTGTTGTTGTTGTGGGGGAGGTAGTGGTGTTCGTGTTGTTGTTGTTGTTGTTGAGGAAGGAGCCTTCAAGCAGGTCAGAAAAGGCTCTTGATTCAGGGCATTGGAGCGACCTCTCCATTCTCCTTGGATCAACCCTTATTGCCTCCCATTCCGCGTTGTATAGCCCATACGGCTTTTGAACCTACCATAATAAATACAAATGCTTCTCTGCTCTATGTTCCTCTTCTTTAGCCCCCCTTACTCCCTCTTCCTGACCCTCTTTATCAAGCTCTTATCAACAAGTTCTTATCTATAAGCTCTTATATACAAGCTCTTTTATATAACCTCTTATTTATAAGCTCTTAGCAAGCTCTTACTTACAAGTTGTTATCTAGACTCTTATTGCCAATCTTTCATGCCAACTGTTGCCTTAAGCTCCTTACTAAGATAAGAAATGTCTCATCTACTCCCTCTCGCTCTCTCTCTCTCTCTCCCTCTCGCTCTCTCTCTCTCTCCCTCTCGCCTCTCTCTCTCCCTCTCGCTCTCTCTCTCTCTCCCTCTCGCTCTCTCTCTTCTCCCTCTCGCTCTCTCTCTCTCAGTAAAAGCTCACAATAATGAGTTTTTCATCAATTCGTATATAGTTAGTGGAGAGGGAGAGACGTACAAAAAGATGACAAATTCTCTGAAGAACACACGTGTGACACGTATATTCGACACACAGGTCTGACACACATGTTTGACACACATGTTTGACACAATTGACACTATATTTTCAATTTGCTCTTTTTCATCCAATTATTTTACTGACCAAGACACCGGGTGACACGTATATACTCTACGTAGAGCGAGTATATCTGAAGCGCTTGAAAAAAAACAATCAGATATATATCCCTCGGTAATCAGATCTACCCACAGTAATCAGATACAGGGGTAATCCCAAAAGAAGTACCAGCCAGGGGATACGAGCAGGGGTTATTAAAACCGGACACGAACGATGCCCAGAGCATCCGGATCAAGCGGCGTTTGCATCCGGCAGAATCCGGGGGTTTGTTTACGTTACTCCGGCAGTCGCTGGCTGGTTCATTAGCGGAGTAATTACACCCTGGTGGGATTACCTTAAAGAATTACATGGGGAAGCAAGGTAAAATGTTTGTAAACACGGGATGAGTGGGATTATCCCTCCCATCCGCTCAAGTATCATCACTCCCTCGGTCACCTGTGACTCCCAGCACCTGACTACTCAGAGAGTGGAGCCGTGATTCGCGTACAGAGGGTAGAGCCTGCACCACTCCTTGAAGAGCGTGAAATCATATGATAGATAGGAAGTGTCTGTGTAAGTAGGGTGTTCACTCACGCAGCCAACGTACGCACGCACACACACACACACATATATGTATGTATATATATATATATATATATATATATATATATATATATATATACAATAACATCACAGTAAACAAGTGATATCACAATATACAGAACAACCACGGTGCAAAAAATAGTGAAATTCCAAGCGATTTCGTGACTTCTCACATTATCAAGGAACTAGGATGTTCCTTGATAAGGTGAGAAGTCACGAAAGCGCTTGGAATTTCACTGTTTTTTCACAGTGGTTGTTCTGCATATATATGTATATAATGTTCTTTATGCTCTCTCCATAGTCTTGTTTACGAACCTTTGCACTTTTTGCATTTTTTAAATGCTCTGTTAAGTGAGGGTTCCCAACTGGTGTTGCATATTCGTTTGTGTGGGTGTGGGGTAAAGGAAGTAGAAGAAAGAGAGAGGAACAGAGGAGAATAAGCAGAGTTGGAAAGGGAGGAGAGAGGGAAAGCACATTAACATGACAGTGTTGGGAAGGGAAGAGAGACTGAGGGGAGGGGATGAGGGGGGAGAGTGACTGAGGAAGGTAAAGCAGGGTTTCGAGAGGAGGGAGGGGGAAGATGTAGAGAGGGAGTAAGTAGGGTGAAGCACGAAGAGAAGTAAAGCAGGGATGCTGAAGGAGAGAGTAAGAAGAGACGCAATACCATCACAGATCTCTGTCCCTCAGACAGAGATGTGCTGGGATGGACAGTGTGTGTCAGGGTGTGCCAGGGTCTGCCAGAGTATACTAGAGTGTACCAGAGTGTGCCAGGGCGTACCAGGGCGTGCCAGGGCGTGCCAGGGTCTGCCAGAGTATACTAGAGTGTAGCAGGGTGTGCCAGGGCGTACCAGGGCGTGCCAGGGCGTGCCAGGGTATGCCAGGGCATGCCAGGGTGTGCCAGAGGCGGCCCCTCAACGGAGAGAGGGGGGGGCAATTCCCTAAACCTTTAAGGGGAAATAAGAGCAAAGGTCGGAGTGAAGTGTACACCGCCACTGCTGGCAGAAAGAATATATATATATATATATATATATATATATATATATATATATATATATATATATATATATATACGTATATAGATACTTAGATAGGTGAAGAACAGCAGGTGTAAGGTAACATGCCAAACGTCTTTACTCGCCCTAGAATCGAACCCGGGTCCTTTGGATGTGAGATGGAGGTGCTATCCACTGAGTTAACTCATGAGACATATCGTTCTACTGTTCTCTTCGGGATATACATCTAAGTGTCTTGTTCATCACCGTAGGTGCTATGTTCATCACTGTAATTATCTCTTTTGTCACTGTAACTGCCTTGTTCATCACTGTAGCTACCTTGTTCATCACTGTAAATACCTTGTTCATTACTGTACGTTTTTCATCACTGTAGCTACCTTGTTCATCACTGTAGCTACCTTGTTCATCAGTGCAACTACCTTGTTCATCACCGTATCTTGGTCATCACTGTACCTTTTTCATCACTGTAGCTACCTTGTTCATCACTGTAACTACCTTGTTCATCACCGTATCTTGTTCACTGTAGCTACCTTGTTCATCACTGTAACTACTTTGTTCATCACCGTATCTTGTTCATCACTGTAGCTACCTTGTTCATCACCGTATCTTGTTCATCACTGTATCTACCTTGTTCATCACTGCATCTTGTTCATCTCTGTAACTACTTTGTTCATCACTATCTTGTTCATCACTGTAGCTACCTTGTTCATCGCTGTAACTACCTTGTTTAATACTGTAACTACCTTGTTCATCATCGTAACTACCTTGTTCGTCACTGTATCTACCTTGTTGAATACTGTAACTATCTTGTTCATCACTGTAACTACCTTGTTCATCACTATAGCTACCTTGTTCATCACTGTAACAACCTTGTTCATCACTCTATCTTGTTCTTCACTGTAACTGCCTTGCTCATAATTGTAACTACTTTGTTCATCACTATCTTGTTCATCACTGTACCTACCTTGTTAATCACTGTAACAACCTTGTTCATCACTGTAACAATCTTGTTCATCACTATCATGTTCATCACTGTAGCTACCTTGTTCATCACTGTAACTACCTTGTTCATCACTGTAACTACCTTGCTCATCACTGTAACTGCCTTGCTTATCATTGTAACTACTTTGTTCATCACTATCTTGTTCATCACTGTAGCTACTTTGTTCATCACTGTAACTAACTTGTTCGTCACTGTAACTACCTTGTTCATCACTTACCTTGTTCATCACTGTAACAACCTTGCTCACTATATCTTGTTCATCACTGTAACTACCTTGTTCATCACTGTAGCTACCTTCATCACTGTAGGTTGTTCATCACTGTAGGTTGTTCATCACTGTAACTACCTTGTTCATCACTGTAGCTACCTAGTTCATCACTGTAACTACCTTCATCACTGTAGGTTGTTCATTACTGTAACTACCTTGTTCATCACTGTAGCTACCATGCTCATCACCGTAACTACCTTGTTCATCACTGTAGCTATTTTGTTCATCACTGTATCTTTTTCATCACTGTAACTACCTTGTTCATCACTGTATCTACTTTGTTCATTACTGTATCTTTTTCATCACTGTAACTACCTTGTTCATCACTGTATCTACTTTGTTCATTACTGTATCTTGTTTATCACTGTAACTACCTTGTTCATTACTGTATCTTGTTCATCACTGTAGCTACTTTGTTCATCACTGTATCTTGTTCATCACTGTAACTACCTTGTTCATCACTGTATCTTGTTCATCACTGTAACTACCTTGTTCATCACTGTAACTACCTTGTTCATTACTGTATCTTGTTCATCACTTAGAGACAGTTGTCTTGTTCTTCCGAAGGAAGATAAGGAGGAGGAGGAGAAAGGAAAAGAGGAGGTGGAAAGAGAGGAGAGGAGGGAAGGAATGTGAGGATGGGGAGGAGGATGGGGAGAAATAATAAGAGGTATTAAAGGTTGGCGGGGATGTACCTTGAGGAGATACCTCCAGCATCTTCACCTCCTGGAGGTCCACCTTGAGGGAGATACCTCAAGCATCTTCACCTCCTGGAGGTCCACCTTGAGGGAGATATCTCCAGCATCTTCACCTCCTGGAGGTCTACCTTGAGGAACACACTCCTTCCCCCCTCCTCCATTCATCTTCTCCTCTCCCCACTTTATCTTCTCCTCTCCTCCTTTCACCTTCTCCTCTCCCCACTTTGTCTTCTTCTTTTCTCCCCACTTTATCTTCTTCCCTCCTCCATTCATCTTCTTCTCTCCCCACTTTGTCTTCTACTCCTCTCCCCATTTTAACTTCTCCCCTTCTCCATTCATCTTCTCCTCTCCCCACTTTATATTCTCCCCTTCTCCATTCAGCTTCTCCTCTTCCCACTTTATCTTATCTCCCTCCTTCATTCATCTTCTCCTCTCCCCACTTTATCTCCCCTCCACATTCATCTTTTCTCCCCACTTTATATTCTCTCTTCCTTCTTTCTCCCCACTTTATCTTCCCCCCTCCTAAAATTCATCTCCTCTCTCCACTTTATCTTCCTCCTCTCCTCCTCCTCTCCCCTCCTCCATTCATCTCCCCCTCTCCCCACACCCAACACACGCATCATTTTCTTCCTATGCTAATAAGCTCATCCTTGCCTATTGCTCTGACTAATATATGATAAATGTTGACTCGTTAATTAATGTTCGTTGAATGTCATTGACCACACTCACCCATTACACGAGACCTGTGTCTGACACCCTGAGTTCGACACCCTGTGTCTGACACCCTGTCTGGCACGCTGTGTCTGATACCCTGTGTCTGACACCCTGTCCTACCTTCTCACCTGTGTCTGACACCCTGTGTCTGACACGCTCGTCATCACCGTCTATACTGCGCACTGTTCTGCCCCAGTGCTGACATGCTCACCTTGCTACCCTGTCTGACACCCTATGTTGATACCTGTGGCTGACACTGTTGGCAGCTGATGTCTGACCCCTGACACTGTCACCCTGTCTGACACCGCGCACCTGTGTCTGACACCCTGTGTCTGACACCCTGTGTCTGACACCCTGTGTCTGACACCCTGTGTCTGACACCCTGTGTCTGACACCCAGTGTCTGACACCCTTTGTCTGACACCATGTGTCTGACACCCTTTCTGACACCATGCGTCGACACTCAGTACTCACTATAAGTTTTTGCAGGGATCGAGTCACAGCTCTTGGCCTTATTGTCAGACACCCAGTTTCTGACATTCAGTGGCTGGCACTCTGCGTCTGACACTCATTACTCACCTATATGTGGTTGAAAGGGTCGAGTCACAGCTCCTGGCCCCATTTTCTGGCACCCTCTGTCTGACACCCAGTTTCTGACATCCTGTGTCTGACACCCAGTGTTCTTGATGGTTGTATAGTTTAAAATTGTGTACGGTCTGTGTACATGATGCCTACGCATCAGCATGTACACATCAGCTCACACGAACTGATGCTAACTGTACTAAGAGTCCGTGCGTACGGACTCTAGTTAAGAGTAGGTGTGTGCGTACTCTGATATCCGCGCGTACGTGATTTTAAAGATTCTGCGTAAGGGCCCCAAGAATCCATGCGTATGCACTCCAGGAATAGCAATCCATTCTCACGCACTGCAAGAGTCGCCGCATGTATGCTCTTAACAACAGCGCATAAAAACTATAGACAATAGATCTTGGGTAAGACCGTCTCTTCACACGACTCTCTGCTTATTGATTCTCCTGAACACACACACAAACAAACACAACCCTCACAAATCACGCACAACACAACACAACACACACACACAACAACACACTCATCACACAGACACACACACACACTACACACACACACACACCACTCACACACACACACAACACACTCACCACATACACATACACACACCCGTACACATACACACAGTCGTGTAACACATGCTGGTGTGTAGTGTTACTAATTAAACGTCGTTACCGTGCCTGTCGCAGTACCTTGAAATACTCACTGTCATCCATCACTATACTCCTGCCAATGATTTTTATTATATTTCATTTTTTGTCATTTTATTTGGTGTGTGTCTACTTTATTATATATCTCTCTCTTCTCTCTATATATATATATATATATATATATATATATATATATATATATATTATAATCGATCTTATTAGAAGCCTTAACTACTAACCCCACTAACAACATTGTACACCTCTGAGTCATCGGGGACATACGGAATGAGCTCAAGAGGACAGTGGAGAGGATAATTGATGTGGATGTCCACAATGTCTTGTATCTTCCTCCCAAGCGTCTAGCCCAGCCCGGGCTAACACTTCCTCGAGGCCTCCACCTTCCTACGCCAGCCACAAAATTGAAGGAATGCGATGACTTCCAGAGATTAACATTTTGAAAACTACTGAATCTGCTGTCACTGGAGGATCACCAGTGGGATCCAGCAATAGTTTCAGCAAGATAGTCTAAGCACGCTTGAAGACTTCCATGAGTCTGGAACCATGTTATAACTCCGTTACTAGTGTTCTTGTTGAAACTGGCGACTTGTTGGTCTATCGTAATTGGTATTGGTAGATTTCCTGGTTGTTTTCAGTTGATTGTATTTTGTGTTCTTAATTTAGGAGACCCTACTTTTAATTTCACGTTGATTCCCAGCTCAGCCTCTTGTAGGTAACTGTCAGTGCTGACGGGGGGACTTTTACTGCAAGTATTGTGCGCTGTAGCTCAGTGCATTGTGGACAAAGTTGCTCTTGCGAACGTGTGTTGAGGAATTCCCGTTGACTTTTGTTACCCTGACGCCCAGAAACAGAATATTTTCACATTTCCTGAAGGTAGTCTTTCAAGGCAGGTTGTGGAGCGAAGCAAGGCATCATGGGTATCCATGAGAACAAATGATTTTAAGCATCGATTTCATGGACACAGATGCTGAGTACACGCGCCGCTGGGTGTCATAACAATATATATCATCGAGGTCATGTTTAACGAGGTAACACACAGTAGAGGAAGGTGAGGGTATCAGTCATCATTACCAGGGTTGCTAATTTCAACGGAATACAAACATCTGGTACGAAATACTGACAAGGTGAACATGGAGACCAATGTAGTATAACGTGACTCTTAACGTTGCCAACAAAGAATGACGTTAGCCTCTCTCTCTCTCTCTCTCTCTCTCTCTCTCTTTCTCTCTCTCTCTCTCTCTCTCTCTCTCTCTCTCTTCCACTAAACAGGGATGTTGGGTCGTTGTTGTATATCCTTCTCTTCACACAGTCACCACCACCACCATCTCTTCCACAGCTGCCCTCCTTCCCCTTCTTCCCCTCCTTCCCCTCCTTCCCTTCCGTCTCCCTCTATTCCCCTTCCCTCCCTCCCAGGCACCATCCCAACACCCTCACCACCACAGCTGTCTAACACTCCTTTACCTCTCACCCCCTTACTTCTCACCCCCTTATCTGTCACCCCCTTACTCTCCCCTCCCTTTTGTCTCCCTCCTACCTCTTCCCCTCTTTTCTCCCACTCCAACTCATTCCTCTCTTCTCCCCTTTTCCCTCCTCATCTCCCCCTTCGCCTCAACGAACAGGTATTAAAGATAAGAGTTAGAGATAAGGCACACCTCTCCCCCGTCTACCACAGAGACACTGATAACAACACCAAGGTGAGGGAGAGTGTGGGAGACTGTGGGAGAGTGTGAGAGATTGTGGGAGAGTGTGGGAGTGTGGGATAGTGATGAAAGTGAGGGAGAGTGTAGGAGACTGTGGGAGACTGTGAGAGATTGTGGGAGAGTGAGGGAGAGTGCGGGAGAGTGAGGGAGAGTGTTGGATTGTGTGGGAGAGGCCAGGCTGGTGTGGGAGAGGCCAGGCTGGTGTGGAGAGACCAGGCTGGCGTGGGAGAGGCCAGGCTGGCATGGGAGAGGCCAGGATAACAGGATAACGTGTGAGATAAGTATATCTGGTTAGAATATCTTGTCAGTAATCTCCATTATTGGATGTGATAAAATGATCGTTGAGTTTTTCTCATTATTATACAGCCCAGGATACCTAACTACAGTACTCAGGTACCCTGGGTACCTGAGCACTGTGCTAATGCACCCTGGCGCATGAACACAGTGCACAGGTATCCAAGGTACCTGAGTACAGTGCTCAGGTACCCAGGGTACCTGAACACAGTACTCAGGTACCCTAGGTACCAGAGCACTGTGCTCATGTATCCTATTTTGCATAATAACCCCAAAAGCGACCTAATCCCTGTTATTGGCCCTGACTTCTGGTCACAATTATCAAGATAACTGGGTTGCAAGCCTATCCCACACCCTGATAACGTGAGGGGGTGGAGGGTGGTGGGGGGGTGGGAGGGGATGGGGAGGAGGGGTAGTTAGGGGTGAGGAGGAGGGGGTAGGGGTTATTAGGGAGGAGGGGGAGGGGGAGGGGGAAGATGATGCTGATGATTTAATACTTACAGACAGACATCAAACACACGCACGCACGGACGCACACACACACACACACACACACACTGGGAGAGAGTGGACCTAATAATGATCAGTAAAGAGGTGGGGTCAGGAGCTATGAATCGACCCCTGCAACCACAAATAGTTGAGTACAAATAGGTGAGTACACACATGGTGTACCATAATCATGAATAAGGTGATGGAGTTAGAGATTCTTTGTGTCAGTATGTTAAGTATGATAAAAGAGAGAAAGAGAGGTGAACCAGCAAGACTGAACCTTGTATTTACCCCAAGTACACTTGACATAGGTGAAACAGCGTCAGAGCTCTCTGGCCGCTAGTGTTCACAGTCCTGAGCCCCGAGTAACTTGTGAAGCTAAATGTAAGTGAAGAATGTTTGGCGGAAGGCACGACAAGACTGACGTTATTACAGGGAACACTGAAGGGATGAGGGAATTCCTGAATGCAGTGCAGTGGGAGGGAAACTGGAAGGAAAATCAGTGGATGAGACGAAGTTCCGAGTTGAGAGTGGCGTGAGGCATAGAAGAACTTCATACCCACAAGTGGAAACAGCGAAGACAAAGTGAAAGCCCCTTAGTTCAACCAGAGATGCAGAGGGTAAAAAAAAAAATTAGGAGCATGGAAAAACTACAGAAAACGAAGGACAGACAAGTGCAGAGCTGTGAGCAGATTAACCAGAGACGAATATGTAAGGGTGAAGAGAGAGGCACAGCGGCAATTTGAGAATAACATAACAGCAAAGGCCAAGTCTAAACCAAAACTGCTTCACAGCCACATCAGAAAAAAGACGATAGAAAAGATCATGTAATTCGACTGAAGAAGGAAGGAGGAGAGCTCATGAAAAAAATGACAAGGAAGTGTGCAAAGTGTTAAACAAACACTTTAAAGAGGTCTTTAGACAATACCTTAGGTAAGAGGACACATGCACAACTAATGCGACAGTCAAAACAAAAAACTGATGGAGCTGGATACATTAACGGCAGTGTGAGACCCGACAAGCTGTCACCATGGACTCTGCAAGAGGGAGCAGAAGCACTGTCCGAACAACTAGCTAAGATCTAAAAGTCAATGGATACGAGACAGTTGCCAGAGATTTAGGAGATAGCTAATATAGTGTCCGTATTTAAGAAAGACGACAACCAGGAAGCGTTGAACAACAGACCAGTTCCACTGACATGTACACCATGAAAGGTACACCACTTCAGTGCTCTGCCACTTTCAGAAGGAGAGTGGTAGAGCACTGGGAGCGACGGGTTTTATAAGTGATAACCAGTGCGTGTTCATAGATGCCAAATCTTGTCTTATCACCCTGCTGGAATTCTTAAAGTAACTAGACAGCAGAGAGAGAGAGAGAGAGAGGAATTATAGATTGTATTTTCTTAGACCTTAAGTAAACATTTAATAGTGAACGTAAAAGAGACCAGGACTACAACTTGAGGTGCAGACAGGAATAAGAGGAAACACTCCGGTGGATCAAAGAGCAACTCTTTGGGGAAGGCAGCAAAGAGTGATGGTCCGGAAAGAGACGTCAGAATGGGGAGGAGTGACAAGCGGAGTTCCTCAAGGATCAGTACTAGAACCAGTACTGTTCCTGGTATATGGAATGATATGCCAGATGAGACTGAATCAGCTGAATCCCTGTTTGTTGATGATGTAAAACTAATGTGAAGAATAAAACCCGATAAGGGCAGGAAGGGTTACGAATAGATCTGGGAAAACTACATGATTGATCAGGTAAATGGTTGCTTGAATTCAATCCCAGCAAATTCAAGTTAACGAAGATAGCAGAAGGGCTATTAGACTGGGCTCAGAGTATAGACTCGGAGGACAGAGGCTGCTGACCTCACTCAAAAAAAAGACCTAGGGGTGTTAGAAGTGGAGTGACTTCCTTGAACAAGTGGTGGAGGCAGACTCCATTACATAGTTTTAAGAGCAGGTACGCTAGGATCCACCAGCTAGGAGGGAATGAGTGTAGCAAGAGGTAAGTTGAAAGGTAGGGCCAGGAGCTATGATTCAACCCATGCAACCACATGAAGGTGGTTTCAACCACATAGAGGTGATCCATACATAGCTTCAAGAAGAGAGTACGCTAACCTCTTGAGCAGGGAAGAGTGGATCAAGTAGTGACAGTGAAGAGGGCCAGGAGCTGTATCACCCTGCAACCACTGAAATCAGCATGAGTATCCATACAAGTGGTCAAGAACAGCTCTTGGAAGGACGACCACCACCCACCCACCAGGTGTGAGAGACGACCACACCCCACCACCAGATGTGAAGGACGATCACCATCCACCCACCAGATGTGAAGGACGACCACCATCCACCCACCAGGTGTGAAGGACGACCACCACCCACCCATCAGGTGTGAAGGACGATCACCATCCACCCACCAGGTGTGAAGGACGACCACCACCCACTCACCAGGTGTGAAGGACGACCACCATCCACCCACCAGATGTGAAGGACGACCCCCATCCACTCACCAGATGTGAAGGACGACCACCATCCACCCACCAGATGTGAAGGACGACCACCACCCACTCACCAGGTGTGAAGGACGACCACCATCCACCCACCAAATGTAAAGGACGACCACCACCCACCCATCAGGTGTGAAGAACGATCACCATCCACCCACCAGGTGTGAAGGACGACCACCACTCACCCACCAGATGTGAAGGACGACCCCCAATCCACCCACCAGATGTGAAGGACGACCACCATTCACCCACCAGGTGTGAAGGACGACTACCATCCACCCACCAGATGTGAAGGACGACCCCACACCCACCAGTGGAGGACGACCACCACCCACCCACCAGATGTGAAGGACGACCCCCATTCCACCCACCAGATGTGAAGGACGACCCCCATCCACCCACCATGTGTGAAGGACGACCACCACCCACCCACCAGATGTGAAGGACGACCCCCATTCCACCCACCAGATGTGAAGGACGACACCATTCACCCACCAGGTGTGTAGGACGACTACCACCCACCCACCAGGTGTGAAGGACGACCAGAAATATAACTTCACTTAGTTCTCTATATGAAGAGATGCCACTCTCTCTCTCTCTCTCTCTCTCTCTCTCTCAACCCCCTCATCCACCTCCTCACTCCTCCCTCACCCCCTCCCTCATGGTAGATCAGATAAGGGGGTTAATACGTGTAGCATTCAGACGCTTAACAATGCTGATTGTTTCTTATCTGCTTTCCCTATCTGCTGAGGGGGAAGAGGCGGAAGGAAAGAGAGTAGGACGGGAAGAGAGGGGTAGGGGGATAGGCACGGGAGGAGAAGAGAAGAGGAGAGGGAGGAGGGGGATGAGAGATGAGGAGGAGGAGATGAGAGGAGAGGAGAGGGAGGAGGGAGAGGAGAGGAGAGGGAGAGGGAGACGAGGTGAAATGAGGAGAAAGGGGAGTAGAGGAAAAGGAGAAGGTGAGGAGAGGTGAGAGGAACAGCGAGTGGGAAGGGAAACGAGGGAAGAGAGGGGGGTGAGGGATTGAAACTGAGGGAGGGGGTGAGGGAAGTGGAGGAGGAGGAGGAGGAGGAGGGGAGGGGAGGGGGAAAAGAAGAAAGGATTATGAGGGGTGAAGAGGGAAGAGAGGAATCATTGGGAGGAGATGGGAGGGAAGGGAAGTGAGGAAGATGGTGAGAAGATAGTAAGGAAATGGATAAATAAAGAATAGGAGAAGAAAAACAGATTGGAAACGAGAGTTATTGTAACATAAAGAGGAATAAAAATAGGTGAAGGATGTGGAGGAGGAGGATGTGGAGGAGGAGAATGTGGAGGTGGAGGATGTGGAGGAGAAGGATGTGGAGGAGGAGGATGTGGAGGAGGAGAATGTGGAGGTGGAGGATGTGGAGGAGGAGAATGTGGAGGTGGAGGATGTGGAGGTGGAGAATGTGGAGGAGAAGGATGTGGAGGTGGAGAATGTGGAGGAGAAGGATGTGGAGGAGGAGGATGTGGAGGTGGAGAATGTGGAGGAGAAGGATGTGGAGGAGGAGGATGTGGAGGTGGAGAATGTGGAGGAGAAGGATGTGGAGGAGGAGGATGTGGAGGTGGAGAATGTGGAGGAGAAGGATGTGGAGGAGGAGGATGTGGAGGTGGAGGATGTGGAGGAGAAGGATGTGGAGGAGGAGGATGTGAAGGTGGAGAATGTGGAGGAGAAGGATGTGGAGGAGGAGGATGTGGAGGTGGAGGATGTGGAGGAGAAGGATGTGGAGGAGAAGGATGTGGAGGAGAAGGATGTGGAGGAGGAGGATGTGGAGGAGGAGAATGTGGAGGTGGAGGATGTGGAGGTGGAGGATGTGGAGGAGGAGAATGTGGAGGAGAAGGATGTGGAGGAGGAGAATGTGGAGGAGGAGGATGTGGAGGAGAAGGATGTGGAGGAGAAGGATGTGGAGGAGAAGGATGTGGAGGAGAAGGATGTGAGGAGGGAATATGGAGGAGGAGGATGTGGATGAGAAGGATGTGGAGGAGAAGGATGTGGAGGAGAAGGATGTGGAGGAGGAGGATGTGGAGGAGAAGGATGTGGAGGAGAAGGATGTGGAGGAGGAGAATATGGAGGAGGAGGATGTGGAGGAGAAGGACGTGGAGGAGGAGAATGTGGAGGAGGAGGAAGAACAAGGGGAAGAATAAAAAAGAAAATGAATTAAGAAGTAAGCTGAAAAGAAGTGCAATAAGAACAAGATGTGTTTTGGTCGCTGTTCGATCCGTGGAAGGCATCCCGACGTTCCATAAGCTCAGCTAAACTCCTTCAGGAGACCCAGGAGCTATAACTCAACCCCTTCAAGAGGTCCAGAACCTGGCGAGCAACACCTGTAAGAGGACCAGGAACTAGAACTCATCCCAGTCTAAAACTGTGCAGGTACATGGATGTTGCATGCATTAGCAGTACCTACGATGCAACACAGATCAAGTAACACTGCGCCTTATATGCGGGAAAATACCTCAGTGTCCTGATGGGTGACGAGGAGTCAGCGGCCACTTTAATTTTCCAAGTCCCATTCACACGGGAACGTTCACTCACTAGGTACGTTCTTCCTCTTCCCGAGGAAGCCAAAAATTATACCCGGGTCGTGATGAGTCACGGGATGAGTGTGGCTAAGATCTGCTGGCCAACCATCAAGGATTTGGTTAGGAAAGAGACCAGCTAGGATTGTGACGACCAGCAGCACTGGTGGGTATGTTATCCCTTCCAGGGGATGCTGTGAGGTGCACGTTGGTGGGTCAGACAGTAGTTTCAACCAGAGCTTTAGTGAACCAGAGCTTTAGTGAACCAGAGCTTTAGTGAACCAGAGCTTTAGTGAACCAGAGCTTTAGTGAACCAGAGCTTTAGTGAACCAGAGCTTTAGTGAACCAGAGCTTTAGCGAACCAGAGCTTTAGGGAACCAGAGCTTTAGTGAACCAGAGCTTTAGCGAACCAGAGCTTTAGTGAACCAGAGCTTTAGTGAATCAGAGCTTAATGAACCAGAGCTTTAGTGAACCAGAGCTTTAGTGAACCAGAGCTTTAGTGAACCAGAGCTTTAGTGAACCAGAGCTTTAGTGAACCAGAGCTTTAGTGAACCAGAGCTTTAGTGAACCAGAGCTTTAGTGAACCATAGCTTTAGTGAAAGCGAATATACATGCATAGAGACAATTTGAACAATGCTTGTGTTAATACACAGGAATTCATGAGTGCACTTGATGAGACGGAAAAATTGCCAAGTTGAAGATACCTCGCTGTCTCGACGCTGCCTCGACGCTGCCTCGTCGCTGTCTCGACGCTGTCTCGACGCTGTCTCGACGCTGCCTCGACGCTGCCTCGACGCTGCCTCGTCGTTGCCTCGCCGGAAGTGCTCGTGGTACTAACCGCGCCCCACCACACATTACACGAGGCGACGCACGTTCAAGGACCTGGCTTCACTAAACCTGACCCTACCTAACTCACCTGTTTTCCTTACCCTATATTCTTTTAACCTGTTTTCCGTAATGAGCTGAAAACAAAGTGGGCGCAATGTCCTAAGTGTTCCACTTGCGCCTTGATTCCACAACTTGCCACTTTACACAGCCCAAACCCGAACTGAACCTTCCTGAAACTTGCACAAGAATGTAAACATCGAGGCAGAACAGAATGTAAACATCGAGGCAGAACAGAATGTAAACATTGAGGCTGAACAGAATGTAAACATCGAGGCTGAACAGAAGAGGCTTCTTCTAGTTATCACACAGAAACTTATATCCCAATTTGCTTAATAAAATTGGCAAATTGGGACTTAAACCACCCAGTATTATTGTAAAAAAAGCTTTTTAGACAAAATACACCAGCACCTTACGTTTGAAGCCGATCAGATGATGTGTTCTCCAGTTACCGCGCGAAAATTTATAATCTCAAATTCGGAACTTGATTAGCAAATTGGAAAAGTTGTGCCCATGAGGTGTAAATTCAGAGCGAGTCTCCCTTAAAATGAGACGTGACCTGACGTGACGTGAAGTGATGCGACCTGTCGTGATGTGATATGGCAAGACCTGTCTTGACCTTATGTGATATGACGACACATGTCTTGACATGACGTGACTTCGCACGATTTGATATGATAGACGACCTGAGGTGACGTGACATAACGTGTGACATGACGCGACGCAACCCGACGCGACAAAATGGTACGTAACGTGACGTGACTCGTGACCATATACCCCTCCCACCCCTTCCCTCCATATCTCCCCTTTTTCCCCAGAGGTCTTACCTGCTGCGGCGTGAGGTTGATGAGGGAGGCGAGGTGTTCCCTCTCTGGCGCAGAGAGGTATTTCTGCTGCTTGAAGCGTCGTTCCAGCTCGTACACCTGTGGACGGGCAGGCCAGGAAGGGGGAGTCAGCCGTGTGGGTATGGTGCACACACACACACACACACACACACACACACACACACACACACACACACGCACGCACATACAACAAGACACACAAGTCACTCAAGTGCTTTCTTGAAGTATCAATTACATGTCGAATAAGCTTTCATTAGGTCAACGTTTCGCTCATAAACCTGCACTGAGCGAAACGCTGACCCAATAAAAGCTTGTTCTGAGCCTTTTTATTAACTATTACAATATATCGTGACCTTTTTTTCATTTTATTTTATAAAAATCACACACAAAGATCCAGGATAACTGCCATAGGCTTATGGGAACCAGTTTGAAAAAAAAAGTTAAATTTAAAAATCTTGCGAAAAAGCAATCATAAGCCTATAAGAAAACCAGTTTGAAAATCGTCAAAATTTCAGCGTCTTGCAAGAAAACTAGCATAAGCCTACGGGAATCAGTTTGAAAATTGAGTGTGTGTGTATGTGTACTCACCTATTTGTGGTTGCAGGGGTCGAGTCATAGCTCCTGGCCCCGCCTCTTCAATGATTGCTATTAGGCTCTCTCTCTCTCCTGCTCCATGAGCTTTATCAAACCTCGTCTTAAAACTATGTATGGTTCCTGCCTCCACTACGTCACTTTCTAGTCTATTCCACTTCCTGACAACTCTATGACTGAAGAAATACTTCCTAACATCCCTTTGACTCATAGGAGTCTTCAACTTCCAATTGTGACCCCTTGTTTCTGTGTCCCCTCTCTGGAACATCTTGTCTCTGTCTACCTTATCTATTCCTCGCAGTATTTTATATGTCGTTATCATGTCTCCCCTAACCCTCCTGTCCTCTAGTGTCGTCAGGCCGATTTCCCTTAACCTTTCTTCGTAGGACAATCCCCTTAGCTCTGGGACTAGTCTTGTTGCAAACCTTTGCACTTTCTCTAGTTTCTTTACGTGCTTGGATAAATGTGGGTTCCAAACTGGTGCTGCATACTCCAGTATGGGCCTGACGTATATGGTGTACAGAGTCTTGAACGATTCCTTATGTATGTATGTGTGTGTGTCCAGGGGGCGTACTGCAGCAGCAGATTTTTTAGGCGATGTTTCGATCAATGCTGAGCGAAACGTGCCGTCTGTGCCCATTCATTGGCTTGTATCCAGACCAACGGATTTTGAAATATATTCTGATACTGACGAAGGAAGATCTGGCCGACCTGCGCCTGTGTGAACCCCTGACCTGCGCCTGTGTGAACCCCTGACCTGCACCTGTGTGAACCCCTGACCTGCGCCTGTGTGAACCCCTGACCTGAACCTGTGTGAACCACTGACCTGAACCTGTGTGAACCACTGACCTGCGCCTGTGTGAACCCCTGACCTGAACCTGTGTGAACCACTGACCTGCGTGTGTGTGAACCACTGACCTGCGCCTGTGTGAACCCCTGACCTGAACCTGTGTGAACCACTGACCTGCGCCTGTGTGAAGAGTATCCGTCGCTTTCTGCGCTGTGAGAGAGGGAATTGCATTCCCTTGTTGTCGCCCATACTGCAGGTGGAGAGTGACGTCACGTTGCCCATGTTCATGTTCATGTTGGAGCCTCCCATTAACCGTGATACTGGTGGAACAAGAACAACAAGAACATTAGTGAGGTAATAACAGCACTCACAGTATCGGCGGTGTTGCGGGATCAGGGAGGAATTAAAAGGAGACACAAATAGCAGTCAAGACAAATATTCTTGTGTTGCAGGAGTCGGTCCATCGTCCGCCGGGAAGGAAACACATACCGTTACAGCTGTGGCGGCAAAAACTACGTATACAGCGGTGTTGCCTGAGGACAAATATAGTTCTGGAAGATCGTCAGTTGCGAGACAGAAGTTGCTCAAGCAACACAATGTGTAGCTGCTCAAGCAACACACATAATGTGTACCTGCTCAAGCAACACAATGTGTAGCTGCTCAAGCAACACAATGTGTAGCTGCTCAAGCAACACACATAATGTGTAGCTGCTCAAGCAACACATAATGTGTAGCTGCTCAAGCAACACATAATGTGTAGCTGCTCAAGCAACACAATGTGTAGCTGCTCAAGCAACACACATAATGTTTACCTGCTCAAGCAACACACATAATGTGTACCTGCTCAAGCAACACATAATGTGTAGCTGCTCAAGCAACACATAATGTGTAGCTGCTCAAGCAACACATAATGTGTAGCTGCTCAAGCAACACATAATGTGTAGCTGCTCAAGCAACACACACAATGTGTAGCTGCTCAAGCAACACAATGTGTAGCTGCTCAAGCAACACAATGTGTAGCTGCTCAAGCAACACATAATGTGTAGCTGCTCAAGCAACACATAATGTGTAGCTGCTCAAGCCACACATAATGTGTAGCTGCTCAAGCAACACACACAATGTGTAGCTGCTCAAGCAACACAATGTGTAGCTGTCCATGCAACACACACACACAATGCACAGCTGTCCACGCAACACACAATGCACAGCTGTCCACGCAACACACAATGCACAGCTGTCCACGCAACACACAATGCACAGCTGTCCACGCAACACACACACAATGCACAGCTGTCCACGCAACACACAATGCACAGCTGTCCACGCAACACATACAATGCACAGCTGTCCACGCAACACACACAATGCACAGCTGTCCACGCAACACACACAATGCACAGCTGTCCACGCAACACACACAATGCGCAGCTGTCCACGCAACACACACACAATGCACAGCTGTCCACGCAACACACAATGCACAGCTGTCCACGCAACACACACAATGCACAGCTGTCCACGCAATACACACTATGCACAGCTGTCCACGCAACACACACAATGCACAGCTGTCCACGCAACACACACAATGCGCAGCTGCCCACGCAACACACACACAATGCACAGCTGTCCACGCAACACACAATGCACAGCTGTCCACGCAACACACACAATGCACAGCTGTCCACGCAACACACACAATGCGCAGCTGTCCACGCAACACACACAATGCACAGCTGTCCACGCAACACACACACAATGCACAGCTGTCTACGCAACACACACAATGCACAGCTGTCCACGCAACACACACACAATGCACAGCTGCCCACGCAACACACACACAATGCACAGCTGCCCACGCAACACAAGTTATAGGAAATAAAGGCAAATGGAGCATCACTTGTTGATATCAACAAACACTCTAGCCAGCACGAGCACCTCGCTCGCTGCAGTTTTCATCGTTCGTTAACGAAGGAGACTGAACACACAGAGTAAAAAAAAAATCCTCCGAAATACGAAGCTTTTAAGTTAGCTGAATACACCAAGCGTAGTCAGACTCCAGCAAAGTCACACACACACGCGCATTTTGACCGAACATTCACCTAAAATACGTAACTTTAAATTCAACGGCGTACAGGATAACGCAGGGGGGAAAAAAGGCCAGACTCCATTAGCAAGGGGAAAAAAATTCTCTCTCATCACACACCTGTAAAAAAAATTCTGGTAGTGGGGTGAGAAACAACTTGTGATGTGATATTTAACTTCCACTGGCTTACTGTGGCTTACTGTGGCTTACTTGACCAGTAAGCCAGTGGAAGGTCTCGGTCAAGTTATTTAAAGCCTATATAGGTAAATGGATCAGAGAACAGACAATTTGATAAATTACACACATGTGCAACACTTGGGTATCACTACTGAGGAAACGTTGTGCCAAACAGTGGCTTCATCAGTCCAATACAAAGAAGAATGGTGAGGATCAGAAAGAGTTTGAGGTAATCAGTCCCTCAGCCGGGAGTCGACGTAATCGGTCCATCAATCTTGAAAGAATACAGCAGGTGTGTGAAGACCTAACTGGAGGAGTCAGGTGAGACCCACGTTAGAAGGAGCTCACACATGTCAGCAATAATCATATACCTTAGGTACCTTGCTAACTGGGAGTATACTCCCTGTACTCCATGTACTCCCTGTACTCCATGTACTCCCTGTACTCCATGTACTCCCTGTACTTCATGCACTTCATGTACTCCATGTACTTCATGTACTCCATGTACTTCATGTACTTCATGTACTCCATGTACTTTATGTACTCAATGTACTTCATGTACTCCATGTACTTCATGTACTTCATGTACTTCATGTACTCCATGTACTCTATGTACTCCATGTACTTCATGTACTTCATGTACTCTATGTACTTCATGTACTCCATGTACTTCATGTACTTCATGTACTCCATGTACTTCATGTACTTCATGTACTCCATGTACTCCATGTACTTCATGTACTTCATGTACTCCATGTACTCCATGTACTTCATGTACTTCATGTACTTCATGTACTCCATGTACTTCATGTACTCCATGTACTTCATGTACTCCCTGTACTTGTAACATGTTGAGAGAGACTATTAAATGATATTATTTACATCCTGGAAGGTAGAAATAATATCTACTTTATGTGGTTATGTTCTTATATACTCTATGTGGGAGTAATGTTTCAGGTGTTACATATGTGGGAGTGATAGTGGGGTGTTCATATATATATATATATATATATATATATATATATATATATATATATATATATATATATATATATATATATATATATATATATATATATATATATATTTTATATATATATATATATATATATATATATATATATATATATATATATATATATATATATATATATATATAAATATATATATAAGTGATTTTTGATGGATAAAGAGACATATTACATAGTACAAAACAAATTAACAATAACCAACAATATTACACAATTTGCGGAAGAAAAATGAAAGAGGCAGAAAGTTAACGTTTTCGAAATCAAGAGGAAATTTTTAATGTGCACGTGAGAGCTGATTGTTTTTTTCCTTAGGAAATAAGACCACGAAATAATGTTGTTGGAAAGCTAAGGGTATTGATAAATTAACAACGAGGACACTAGAGGCAGCACTTGACACTCCCCTAGAGGCAGGAGGAACAAGTAACAACACCAGCACTAGAGGCATAGAGAATCAAGTAACAACACCAGCACTAGAGGCAGGGAGGACCAAGTAACAACACCAGCACTAGAGGCAGGGAGGACCAAGTAACAACACCAGCACTAGAGGCAGGGAGGACCAAGTAACAACACCAGCACTAGAGGCAGGGAGGACCAAGTAACAACACCAGCACTAGAGGCAGGGAGGACCAAGTAACAACACCAGCACTAGAGGCAGGGAGGACCAAGTAACATCACCAGCACTAGAGGCAGGGAGGACCAAGTAACAACACCAGCACTAGAGGCAGGGAGGACCAAGTAACAACACCAGCACTAGAGGCAGGAGGACCAAGTAACAACACCAGCACTAGAGGCAGGAGGACCAAGTAACAACACCAGCACTAGAGGCAGGGAGGACCAAGTAACAACACCAGCACTAGCAGAGGACCAGCACCAGACGAGCAGGAGGACCAAGTAACAACACCAGCACTAGAGGCAGGGAGGACCAAGTAACAACACCAGCACTAGAGGCAGGGAGGACCAAGTAACAACACCAGCACTAGAGGCAGGGAGGACCAAGTAACAACACCAGCACTAGAGGCAGGGAGGACCAAGTAACAACACCAGCACTAGAGGCAGAGAGGACCAAGTAACAACACCAGCAATAGAGGCAGAGAGGACCAAGTAACAACACCAGCAATAGAGGCAGAGAGGACCAAGTAACAACACCAGCAATAGAGGCAGAGAGGACCAAGTAACAACACCAGCAATAGAGGCAGAGAGGACCAAGTAACAACACCAGCAATAGAGGCAGAGAGGACCAAGTAACAACACCAGCACTAGAGGCAGGGAGGACAAAGTAACAGCACCAGCACTAGAGACAGAGAGGACCAAGTAACAACAGCACTAGAGGCAGGGATGAACAAGTAACAACACCAGCACTAGAGGCAGGGAGGACCAAGTAACACCAGCACTAGAGACAGAGAGGACCAAGTAACAACAGCACTAGAGGCAGGGAGGACCAAGTAACAACAGCACTAAAGGCAGGGAGGACCAAGTAACAACACCAGCACTAGAGGCAGGGAGGACCAAGTACAACACCAGCACTAGAGGCAGGAGGACCAAGTAACAACACCAGCACTAGAGGCAGGGAGGACCAAGTAACAACACCAGCACTAGAGGCAGGAGGACCAAGTAACAACACCAGCACTAAAGGCAGGAGGACCAAGTAACAACACCAGCACTAGAGGCAGGAGGACCATAACAACACCAGCACTAGAGGCAGGAGAACAAGTAACAACACCAGCACTAGAGGCAGAGAGGACCAAGTAACAACAACAGCACTAGAGGCAGGGAGGACCAAGTAACAACACCAGCACTAGAGGCAGGGAGAAACAAGTAACAACACCAGCACTAGAGGCAGAGAGGACCAAGTAACAACAACAGCACTAGAGGCAGGAGGACCAGAACAACACCAGCACTAGAGGCAGGAGAACAAGTAACAACACCAGCACTAGAGGCAGAGAGGACCAAGTAACAACAACAGCACTAGAGGCAGGGAGGACCAAGTAACAACAGCAGTAAAGGCAGGGAGGAACAAGTAACAACATCAGCACTAGAGGCAGGGAGGAACAAGTAACAACACCAGCACTAGAGGCAGGGAGAAACAATAACAGTAACATCAGCACTAGAGGCAGGGAGGAACAAGTAACAGTAACATCAGCAGCACTAGAGGCAGGGAGGAATAAGTAACAGTAACATCAGCAGCACTAGAGGCAGGGAGGAACAAGTAACAGTAACATCAGCAGCACTAGAGGCAGGGAGGAATAAGTAACAGTAACATCAGCAGCACTAGAGGCAGGAAGGTACAAGTAACAGTAATAGCAGCAGCAACGTGTACAGTACTGTTCGTCTCATAGGCACTGGAAGGAAGGTTGGCGACCAGTGTTGCTATCACACCTTCAACACCACAACTACCACCACAACTACCACCACAACTATCCCACAACTACCACCACACACTACCACCACAACTATCACCACAACTACCACCACAACTTACACCAAAACTGTCACCACAACTACCACCACAACTATCACAACTACCACCACAACTTACACCACAACTATCACCACAACTACCACCACAACTATCACAACTACCACCACAACTTAAACCACAACTATCACCACAACTACCACCACAACTATCACAACTTACACCACAACTACCACCACAACTACCACCACAACTATCACCAGAACTACCACCACAACTTACACCACAACTACCACCACTCTAAATAAAGCATTACCACTTTTTTTTTGCATGTGTGTGATCTAATTCATGTCTGCATAAATAACTCATTAGGAATGTGACCAGAAATAAATATGTAGATATTTCATTACCTTTGTAACTTGTTCAGCTATCAAAACTTTGGGGCCCAGTCCCGGGACCCATTATGTACCTCTGTAATGTTGTGGTACAGTCCCGGGTCCCATTATGTACCTCTGTAATGTTGTGGTACAATCCCGGGACCCATTATGTACCTCTGTAATGTTGTGGTACAGTCCCTGGACCCCTTATGTACCTCTGTAATCTTTCGACTACCGCCCACAGGATGGGTATGAGGTGCATAATAAAGATATTAAACTAACAACAAGAAATAGGCACGATGATGATTGTTATATTTGAGGGGAATAAGGAAACACACTCCTTCTGTTGTGTTGTTAGCGACTGACATACACGCTCTGCTTCACTACCAACCATCCTATTAGATCGATATTGAACGTAAGTCACTCGGGAAGCGCAGAGCCGAGGCAGAGATCATCAGTGTTGATATCTGTACTAGGAAGCCCCTGGAGCCACAGTGTCAGAAGTAGCTGTACAATTTGAGTTTGGATGCATCCATTGACTGGTGCCACATACTGGAGAGGCGGCTTAACAGGTCAGGTGTAAAGCGACCTTCTTGGAAGCCATATTGCCAGTCACACTTCAGCGAACGATAGTAAAAAAATATTTGTCGGGAAGTTTCTGCTTCGAGGATTTTGCCGGTGATTGACAGAAGCGGCCATGGCCACTTCTGTGAGGACAGGCTCCTGTGATAGGAAGCTCCTCCACGGTTAGTACCTTTCATTACGCACTAACTGCCTCACGGCAACTGTAATCAAACCAAGATGGCTCTGAAGGCTACACACTGCCACTATGGGACGTCCTTGTGCTGGAGATTCAGGATGCGACTGGTGGAGTGTTTACCTCTTGGTTAAAGTCACCATTGAGTGGCAGCTCCGAGCGAAGGGCTGGCCAGTTCTCCTCCTCCTCCCTCCTAGCATGTAAGCCATGATGCTTCACCTGGTGTTGTTGATACATTCAAGTGTTGCTAAGATAGTCAGGTGGTGAGATGAACCGACGTATCCAAGTTAGGTCGACAACAACTGTGTCATCAGCTGATCACTCACTACTGGACCAACTAAAGAATCCAGATACATGGCTGGGGATGTCTACAAGGCTTTTCAGACACGAAAACTACGAAGAAATCATCATTTTTTCCCTCTAAAATGCTGGTTGAGATCATCAGTAATAGTAATTTGTTAACAGTTATGTTGAAATAGAAGGAAATCTACGTTTTGATTAAGAATGTTGCGAGTGGAGGCAGACACGGGGTCTATGTATTCCACTCATTTCATAATCGATGTTGGATTTATAATAACATCCTTCAAGTGGACGGGGACGAGGGTGCATTGATGTCGGTTAAGCGTTCTGTAACTAGGGAATAGAACGTTTGCCTAGACAGCTTAACTACCTCCCTTTCCAAGGCGTTGTATGACCCCATATGTGTTTAGCGCCCCTTATAAAATAATGTAATTTCATATTTACGTCTTCTCTTGGGAAGTAAGAGAGAGAGAGAACAGAGAGAGAGAGGGAGGGAGAGATGAAGAGGGAGAGTTGAAGAGGCAGGGGGAGAGAGAGAGAGGCACACTCGTGACTGTCAATGCCCCAGGTTCAATATTGCAGCTCCGCCACTAATGACCGACCTGCCTTGAATAAAAGTTAACCCTTCTGCCACTTGATCCTTCCCATACCTCTCACCCCTTTCCACCTATGTGTCCTCACCTATGTATCCTCACCTATGTATCCTCACCTATGTGTCTTCACCTATGTGTCCTCATCTATGTATCCAATGCGTCCTCACCTATGTATCCTCAACTACCTATGTTCACCTATGTGCCCTCACCTGTGTGTCCTCACCTATGTATCCTCACCTATGTTTCCTCACTTATGTATCCTCATCTATGTATCTTTACCTATGTGTCCTCACCTATGTGTCCTCACCTATGTATCCTAACCTATGTGTCCTCAACTATGTATTATTGTCATAGCGGTCTGTCTACCCTAGAGTCTTTCTCATAAAGCCTTACTAAGAACATGTATATATTATATGAGGAGAAAAGAATGAGACAAGAAAGAGAGACGTAGTAGTATTGATCCACAGGGAAAGAATCGCTTTAAAAGCTGGTCAAACTTCCTATTTATCAGTTGCGATCTATACCATCCCTCCTTCTTCTTCCTCCTCCTCCATCTCCACCTCCTCCTCCACCTCCTCCTCCTCCTCCATCTCCTCCTCCTCCTCCACCTCCTCCCTTCTCTTCTTTCGAGGGGTACCGAGTAGCTCAATGGTGAGAAGGAGCACTCGACTTACAATCGCATAGTACCGAGTTTGATTCCCGGAGAAACATGGAAGCAAGTTTGATCACACCCCTGCTACCCCTGCCCTGCTGCCCCTGCCCTGCTGCCCCTGCCCTGCTGCCCCTGCCCTGCAGCCCCTGCCCTGCTGCCCCTGCCCTGCTGCCCCTGCCCTGCTGCCTCTGCCCTTTTAGCAGACTAAAAAAAAGTGTAGCAGTGTATTAGCAGAGTGCTGTGGGTCACAGGCAGGGAACAAATGTGATAGAAAGCTCCAGTTGTGGTGGAATGTCATATCCTGTGTCAGGGAACACTCCAGTCGTGTGTGTCAGGGAACACTCCAGTCGTGTGTGCCAGGGAACACTCCAGTCGTGTGTGTCAGGGAACACTCCAGTCGTGTGTGTCAGGGAACACTCCAATCGTGTGTGCCAGGGAACACTCAGTCGTGTGTCAGGAACACTCCAGTCGTGTGTGCCAGGGAACACTCCAGTCGTGTGTGCCAGGGAACACTCCAGTCGTGTGTGTCAGGGAACACTCCAGTCGTGTGTGTCAGGGAACACTCCAGTCGTGTGTGTCAGGGAACACTCCAGTCGTGTGTGTCAGGGAACACTCCAGTCGTGTGTGACAGGGAACACTCCAGTCGTGTGTGCAGGGAACACTCCAGGCGTGTGTGTCAGGGAACACTCCAGTCGTGTGTGCAGGAACACTCCAGTCGTGTGTGTCAGGGAACACTCCAGTCGTGTGTGCAGGGAACACTCCAGTCGTGTGTGTCAGGGAACACTCCAGTCGTGTGTGTCAGGGAACACTCCAGTCGTGTGTGTCAGGGAACACTCCAGTCGTGTGTGTCAGGGAACACTCCAGTCGTGTGTGTCAGGGAACACTCCAGTCGTGTGTGCCAGGGAACACTCCAGTCGTGTGTGTCAGGGAACACTCCAGTCGTGTGTGTAAGAACACTCCAGTACCTGCTGGGAGCAGTCAAGTGTACAGTAAAGGATATCTCTGTTCCTAATGACGCTAATTAAAAAATCCCACCTCCTTTCTCCATTCCCTTTTTTCTCTCCTCCTCCTCCTCCCTCCTCATCTCCCCTCTTTCCTTCATTTCTCACTCCTCCTCTCTTTGCCTCCCTCTGTCTGTCTCTCTCTCCCTTCTCCCCCTCCTCTCCTTTTCACCTTCCTTCTCCTTTTTTCTAATCCTCTCCCTCTCTACTTTCGTCCTCGTAGTCCCCTTTCTTCTTCTCCTATCATCTCTCTCCTCCTCCTCTCCCATCCTCTCTCCCATTCTCCTTCCCCCATCTCCCTCCCCTCCTCCTCTCCTCCACTCTCCCTCCACTCTCCTCCACTCTCTCCACTCTCCACTCTCCCTCCATCCCCCTCTCCTCGTCCAACCGGTTGTGTTGCTATCAGATCTGAACCTTCATACACCCATGACTATTATTTCATCACACCCAGCCTCTCCCTCCCCTGTCCGCATTTCTCCCTTAATTCCATCTCTCCCCTTCCTTTTCCCACCGCCTTATCTCTCTCTCTTCTTCCCACTCACATTCTCTAGTTCTCTTTTTATTGCTTAGTGTGAGTGACATAGACTTGTTGATGTTTACGCTGTGTCTATGTACGAATTTCTTGGTATAGTATATAAATGCAATGATTTTTTTAGTCTTTTGTTTATAGTTTTCTTTGTCCTGTTCCGTTATGATAAAGTTATCTCTATGCGTTCCATTTCCCCCGTGGGTGAGTTAGGTCATCCCGAGAGATGGTAATTCCAAAGTGATAGTAACTCCAGGTCTGTATACTTTTGAAGCTGCCGTAGTTGTTGGGCCTTAATTGAAAAGAATATTTGACGGTATGTTCATTGCTACAGGAGTCTCCCAGTCCTGGCCGACACAGTTCAACACTCTGCTCATGTGTACTCGTGTCCGGATGTGTAACATTTGTCAAATAACCAGCCAGACTGTTTCCTATACTAGCTTGCCGTGACCTTTCTCCAGTCTGTTATAGACTGTGAAGGTCCCTTGCCAGAAGTGAAAATATTTTTAACATAATGTGTACTTGTACTCGTTATCCCTTTACAATGGATCATTATGTAATATATTGTATGAACTCTGGTGAGCTGCATGACACAGTGATACATCAGCAGATACAGTCAGACCAGAGATACTCCCTCTACATCTACGATATTTCGTGAAGTTCTTACCCAGTGGGGTGTCTTCCACGTATCATCCTGAGTGTCAAGGTGGACTTGAAAGATTTCGCCAGCTTCTCTAAAGCATCTTACGAGTATAAGTGATGGACCCAGTATCAGAATGGGGAGGAGAGGAATTCCTTGTAACTTGTTGCTGCCAGGGGGAAGCTGCACGAACTGCTTGGTCACTCTCCCTTTAAGCTCTTAGGTGGCAATTCAGCCAGAGAGCCTTTGACTCTTTACAGAAAACTGATCGACAGTATATGTACTGATGCTGCGTCGCATGATGTCTCTAACATACTTCGCCATGTACGTCATCTGACGACAGGGAACAAGTGAGAGTAGCATAGAGACCTATGAGAAAAAAATAAATAATTCATTTTAAGAGATAAACCCACGTGGGTCATTCAGCGCAAGGCGTGATGGAGGCTTGATCCTCCGTCTGCTGAGAGCCAGACTGACGTGCTTCCTATTTGTGCTCATCTGCATCACCAGTATCAGACGTCAGCGGCGCCACGTAGGTATTCCGTGGGCGACTTGGTCTTGGTTCAACATCCGGTGCCAGGCACTGTCCACGGGAGCCTTTAAGATCAAGGCTAAGTTGAGTAACGACATTAGTGAAGAACAACAGAGTTCTGAAACACGATATTTCATGTGTATACACCACACTCGTGTATACACCACACTCGTGTATACACCACACTCGTGTATACACCACACTCGTGTATACACCACACTCGTGTATACACCACACTCGTGTACACACCACACTCGTGTACACACCACACTCGTGTACACACCACACTCGTGTATACACCACACTCGTGTACACACCACACTCGTGTACACACCACACTCGTGTACACACCACACTCGTGTACACACCACACTCGTGTATACACCACACTCGTGTATACACCACACACGTGTATACACCACACACATGTATACACCACAGACATGTATACACCACACACGTGTATACACCATACACTTGGATACACCACACACGTGTATACATCCAGCTAAACCAGTATTATACACCAAGGTTCATACAAGTCATGAATGCATCAGTCCCTGAATGTGAACATATAACTGATATACCAAACCACGGAACGGGTAAGGTTTGAACTCATGGCGAGTGAGTTTTACGACTTACTTCACCATGAGTTTAAACCCCACCCGTTCCGTGGTTTGTTTACAATCGTGTTATCGTGATTTCGTGAGTAGTGATATACCGCAGTCAAAGCAGGTCCCACGACGCCAGTGAAGGGCTCTCGATCCAAGGAATTGGACCTGCCCTCCCCTTTTATAGACTAAACATGAATACATTGCATTCCCCAGGTGCTGTCTGGCCCATACGGATTTAACACTCACCCCATGAATATGACAGTGGTTCATGTGTTTCATGGTGTTGATGTTTGCCTCAGTAACACTAAGACTGAAAGTAAGGCACGTGTACAACAGTTAGGTGTCTTTATTCCGAAAGGTTTCTCCTGCACAGTAGGCTTCTTCAGTCGAGTACAGAGTAGGCAGCACAAGCAGTAGAGATGTGACGACGATGTAATCAATGCATCACCCTTGAGGACGTAGTTTTGAGGTGGTCAGTCCCTCAGCCTGGAGAAGAGTTCTGTTCTGTTCCAGACTATGGAGCAAAACTCTTCTCCAGGCCGAGGGACTGACCACCTAAAACTATGTTTTCAAGGAAGATGAACTGATTACATCGTCTCACATCTCTACTGTTTCATGCTGCCTCTGTACACGACTGAAGAAGCCTACTGTGTAGGCGAAACGTTTCGGAATAAAGATATGTAACTGTTGCATATGTGTCTTATTGCAGACCATTATTATATTCACAAATCAGACTAACGTATGTCTACATCAGACCCTGATCCACCAGGGAGCCTGGTCACAGACCGGGCCCCGGGGGCGTTGACCCCGAAACCCTCTCCAGGTATACAAAAAGTGAAGCCAATCAAGTGTTAAAAATGATTAATATTATTTATGTATGTTTGGGGATGTGCCTAGCTTATGTCAGCTGGGTTCTTACATTGTTCTTAAAGTCAATTTCTTACTAAGGATTTCATAGCACTTACAGTTCATGAGCTTCTGCATCTTTATTTCTATGACAGATGGAGCATAATTCATGTGCACAGAATGCCATAGGGTCAAGGTTCTCGGTAAACCAGATAAATATCCTTACTTAGAATACATATCTTTGACTTGGTGAGAAATGCAAAGTAGGTCTCCAAGAGATACTATCATGTTCATTTAAAAGATAAGGCAAAGAAGATTTTTGCCTGTACCATAAGTGAGTTTGTATAATAATAACAATAATAATAATAATAATAATAATAATAATAATAATAATAATAAAATGCCATTTGGGGTGGGAAATGCACCTGTGATGTTCCATCGCCTCATAACTCGGATAACAAACGGGTTGTTGGGTGTGAGGCATACCTGGATGGCCATACCATTCTTAATGACGTTCAAGAACAGCATATCTTACGTTTGGAGGCATTATTTGAAAAGTTGCATAAAAAGCACTTGATCAAGCTGATGATTTTCCAATGTTGTATCACTGGGTAAAGTAAGTTGTTGCCTCTTGCAGTAATAGCAGAGGCAGTTCACGACACTGAAGGGCCTACTGTAGCTCGGTTGGTAGCGCGCTTGGCTCCAATACCGAGTGTCTGTGGTTCGATTCCTGGTCGGGTAGAAACGTTGGGCATGTTTCCTTACACTTGTTGTCCCTGTTCACCAAGCAGTAAGTAGGTACCTAGGTGTTAGTCGAATGTTGTGGGTCACATCCTGGGGGAGGGGTTAGTATACTTCAGAGAGTGCTGGACTTTGAAATGAGCTGAGGTAGGATAATAGATCTTTGCCTGTAAAATCGATGTCAAAAAAGGGGGAAAGGAGCTACGATTCTTTTTCTCTCGTGAAGCATTAACTTTGCTGCTGTGAAGTCCAATTCGTAAATTTTGGAGGATGAGCTAGACCAAAAAACTTTTAAACGTCTAACAAGACTGCTGAGCACAGCACTACTGCTGAGCACAGCACTACTGCTGAGCACAGCACTACTGCTGAGCACAGCACTACTACTGAGCACAGCCCACTACTGCAGAGCCTCGGTTATAATTCACCCTTCGTAGTGCATGTGATCGCTAGTCAAGTCAGAATTGTAACGTTGTTAAAAAAAAATGAGCGGTGGATGTGTTCCAGTCTGTGTGTTTACATTCCCTCAAGCAGAAGGAACACCAGAGGACTTACAGCACCACAGAGGAGGTGTTCGCCGTGTCACTGATTCTCGACGACTTTGAGGTGTATCTGGACGCGTCGCCTCACCTGGTATTGATTTACTCAGGTCATAACTCACTCATTTTGAGTCACAGAGTGTGACACACGTAGAGCTACATTTGATGTGTTGGATTCTGTACATTCATCACGCTCTTTAACCCTAATGGGTTTAGCGCTTAATTTGGTTTTAATAATAATAACGTTCATTCATCAGCTTAACATATGTTACCCTACGTGGAGGAAGATGACAGCCTACTGGATGACAGCCTACTGGATGACAGCCTACTGGATGACAGCCTACTGGATGACAGCCTACTGGATGACAGCCTACTGGATGACAGCCTACTGGATGACAGCCTACTGGGTGACAGCCTACTGGATGACAGCCTACTGGGTGACAGCCTACTGGATGACAGCCTACTGGATGACAGCCTACTGGATGACAGCCTACTGGATGACAGCCTACTGGATGACAGCCTACTGGATGACAGCCTACTGGGTGACAGCCTACTGGATGACAGCCTACTGGATGACAGCCTACTGGATGACAGCCTACTGGGTGATAGGTCACAACCACCACTACCAGCACCACCACCACCACCGCTACTACCAGCACCACCACCACCACCGCTACTACCAGCACCACCACTACTAGCATCAGCAGCTGGTGGTGTGCAGGGAGAGTGATCATCACACACAAGAGCACTCCACTCTTGTTACCGCTTCAACTACGACCTTAATTGTTAAAAAACTGTATTTTTCACCCAAGTCAGAAAAGGCGATGGATGAGAGGGGAAAGTGAGGGGGGAAGGAGAGGGGAAGGAAAGAGGGGGAAGGGGTGTAGGAGAAATGTGTAAAGGCATGAGAGAGAGAGAGAGAGAGAGAGAGAGAGAGAGAGAGGAGAGAGAGAGAGAGAGAGAGAGAGAGAGAGAGAGAGTATAGTAACTTATCCAAGGTAATCACATATGACTCCCAAACGAATTTTTTAGACGTAATAATTATTATTATTATTTATTATGTATTGAGTCTGTGTTGCGTGTCAAGAAAGCATGACACGTGGACATGACTGTCATGTCAAAGCAGTCTCCTTACCTATCGTATTCATTGTATCCAAATACCGGGATTTTGCATAAAATAACGTCAACAAACAGTACATGTTGCACTGTATATAGAAGACAGACGGCGTTGGTATAGATAAATTTAAAGCCTACGTACGTAGGTGCCAGCTGGTGTGGAGTGTGACTTGGGCATGTCACTATAACAACGTCTGCCCATTACTATAATAGCGTCTGCCCCAGAGAACTCTCCCTCTGAGGGTGAATGAGGGTGAGTGAGGGGTCAGTAAGGGGTGAGTGAGGGGTAAGTAAGGGGTGAGTGAGGGGTAAGTAAGGAGTGAGTGAGGGGTCAGTAAGGGTTGAGTAAGGATGGGTGAAGGGTCAGTAAGGGGTGAGTGTGGGGTCAGTAAGGGATGAGTAAGGGTGAGTGAGGGTGAGTGAGGGGTCAGTAAGTGAGTAAGGGAGTCACGTTGGTATGGATGGTGTCAGGTACCAAATGACAGCCACTGCTAACCCATCTCTCTCATCTGTCAGACAAGTTCTGCTGCTGATGTTACTACACATTACCATTGTATATAATTAACATAAATATATTTCTCCCGTGTTAATGTAACAAACTGTTTTTAGAATATATAACTTTCTCTTTCATTTTAATAGATTTTAAGTAAAACTTGATATGTGTGAATTCTATTAAGTTTTTGAAAGAGAGAGAGAGAGAGAGAGAGAGAGAGAGAGAGAGAGAGAGAGAGAGTTGTTCTAAGCCTAACCTTGTAAAACCCTTTGTAAGAGAGAGAGAGAGAGAGAGGGGGGGGGAGGGGCTTTCGATGAAGCCACAAGGTCGAGGGTATTGTGACAGACATGAAGAGTAACGTCACTGCATACCAGCTAGGTCATGACACCACTGTAGTTGTTGTTGTATTTGTTCGTGGCTACTGATGTTTTGTATTGTTGTCGTTGATGTTTTGCTTTGTTGTTCTTGTTGATGTTACTCCTGATGTTGTTGTTGTTCTTGTTGATGTTGCTGCTTCTGCGTTGTTGATGTTCTTGTTGATGTTGCTGCTTCTGCTGTTGTTGTTGTTCTTGTTGATGTTGCTGCTTATGCTGTTGTTGTTCTTGTTGATGTTGCTGTTTCTGCTGTTGTTGATGTTCTTGTTGATGTTGCTGCTTCTGCTGCTGTTGTTGTTGTTGTTCTTGTTGATGCTGCTTGTGCTGTTGTTGTTGTCCTTGTTGTTGCTGCTGCTGCTGCAGCTTCTACTGTTGCTGTTGTTCTCATTGTTGTTACTGCTGCTGCTTCAGCTGTTGTTGTTGCTTCTGTTGTTCTTGTTTTTTACTACAACTGCAGTTGTTCTTCTTGTTCTTGTAGCTCTTTCTATGGTTGTTGTTGTTGTTGGTGGTGGTGGTACTTTGGTTGTTGACAATGTTGTTGTTGTTGCTGCTGCTGCTGCTATTGTTGCCTAGTTTTGGTTTCAGGCTTATTTTGTTGGTGCAGTAATTTATTATTATTATTATTATTATTATTATTATTATTATTATTATTACTATTATTATTATTTTTTATTATTATTTATTATTATTATTATTATTATTATTATTATTATTATTATTATTATTATTAGTAGTAGTAGTAGTAGTAGTAGTAGTAGTAGTAGTAGTAGTGGTAGTATCATTTCGCCATCTTTTTTTTTTAATTTCCAGGGAACTTGGAGAGAGTAAAGACAATTAGAGCATCGTTTCGCTCAATTAAACTTAATTAAGCTGACGTAGGTACTTGGGTGATTATAAGACCTTCATTAAACCTGCGTTTCGCTGAAAGATAGTTTTTTTTAAACGTCCCTTGCGGACAATATGTCGCCTTTGTTTTACCCAGGTGGGTACTATTGTGATAGGCTGTCGTGGGTAGCAACGAGGGAGTGGGGTAGCGGGTGGGGGGTAGCAGTATCCTCTACAGGAGGCCGGACGGGTGGCACTGCCAGCCTCTACTGTTACGTAGAATGGCAATGTACTCAGGGTCCCCTCCTCCTGCTCCAGCTTTACCACAGGGCACACAGGACAAGCTATAAGCTCGCTCAGTGTCGGCTATCAGCAGTGTCTCTCCCACAAGTGTCCTGCCTTCCCCCCGGGGCTTCATGTTCACCCGGATCACCTCACCAGAGTATTCTGAGATATTTAGCCAAATAAATACACGATCCACCGTTTACGATCAGCGGACGTTCTCAAGAGCTGAGGTAAAACTATGTATCATCTTAGAGAGAGAGAGAGAGAAGAGAGAGAGAGAGAGAGAGAGAGAGAGAGAGAGAGAGAGAGAGAGAGAGAGAGAGTACGTGTGTGTGTGTGCTCTCAGTCTTTTCGTTACCCGGATATTTCGCAGCCTCAGGACCACACCCTGCAAGACCCTCCCAAGACGATCATCACCAGTAATTCCTTCCTTAAATAACTCAAAGGCAATTGCTAAAGAAGATATTTCTTGCTTAACTGTTTGTAACAAAATACCACAAGTTATATACCAGACATGGGCAAACTGAGGCTCTCGAGCCGCATGCGGCTCCCGCAACTACACGAGTAATTCCTATTATCTTTTCGACAGAATCAGAGCTTATTGAGCTGCAGAAAGATGTGGATTTGAAACTAGTACATAAGAGCTCATCTCTAACTGACTTTTGGAAACAAGTCCCAGAAGCAATGTATCACAATCTTCAGAAACACTGTGTTGCGACTACTCTCTGTTTTTGAGACAAACTTGTAATGAAATTTACCAAGTCAAAACATGGTGCTGTCCTCACTAACAGCCACCTCACTGAGTCTCTTACAACAGCTGTGACAGCCTACCAGCCAGATTTTAAACTATTAACTGTAAAAATGAAGACTCAAAGTCTTCAACGAGCAGATTAAACATATTCTACTTTGGTGAGTAGGACTACTAGATAGTTGTATTTTTTATTTATAAATACAATTTTGAAATAATATTTTCTGTGGCTCTTGAACATTCAAAAATGTATGAAAAATATTAAATGTGGCTCTTTTCATCGAAGAACTTGCCTTTCCTTGTTATATACAGTGATGGATCTAAGCAGGAGTCTACTGGCAGGGCTGCACCTGCTCTTGTTGCCACCTCCCTAGTTAAGAACGACAACAACTTTATTGAGTTAGGCATAAAAATTAACAACTGGGCGTCTACACTGCAAACTGAATTGTTTGCCATCTAATGGCGCTAAAGCTAACTTATGACGCTGAGCTCTATGACTATTACTGACTCTGTGTCATCATTGAAGGCTCTTGACTCACATAATGACACCAACAACATGCTCGCTGGAGAAGTCAGGTACACTCACAAATCGGAGAACAATAAATTATTGTATAATTTCTATGGATTTTGTTGCACATTGAATCGTTCCTCATGAAGGGTAATGTAGAATATATCATTGGTATCTCCATCTAGCATTAGGAATAAAATTAGGAGAGAAGTGGATAATAAAAGTGAACATCATTAGAATTTAGTACATCCATAATATGATAACATGAACGTAGATAAGTACGTTTATGGAGCAACTTGCAATGTAAACAGACTGACTGATATGTAGGCAGGTTTAGGTTTAGTTACAAGTACTTCTGGCAGTTTGGCAGACACACACACACATGGTCATACTAAGTGCCATATGATCACTTTCTTGAAGACTATGTGCTGAAATGCTAAATCTGACAGCCACTGCTGTCTTAACATTTCCCATGATGACAACAAATAATAATAATAATAATGTTGGCACCGAGAGGTAAATGTCTCTCAGTGTGTATACTCTGAGATGTGTGTGTATGTGTGTCTCAGTATGTACACACTCAGAGCAGAGGTGTACATGGGGTCGCCCTGGCGTTGTCAATAACGTTAGAGAAGTGATCATTGACAAGAAACAACGCATTCTAAGTAACGTTACCTCTCGGACATGCTGAAGAAAGTTCAGACATAATTATTCTTTCCCTGTTTACGGACATGCGTTGAGATTGACGGGACGCTATTCGGACAATTGATGCAGCCAGCTCGCACTCCAACAGCAAGTTTAACTGAATTAAAAAAATGACGCAGCCAGCTCACACTCCAACAGCAAGTTAAACCAACTGAAAAAAACAAATGTCTACACTCTATGATCTAACACTCGCACACGTACCTGTTGAATGCTCAAGCCCCTACTGTTCTAAACCCGCTCCAACCCTTCCTGAGGCGACTAATACACCTGTGTCTTATCAAATTGTCGGTACAGTATGCCATTATGATGTTCACACCTATCTACTTCACCCACCTCTAAGCACTACCTCTACTCTCTCTCTCTCTCTCTGTCTCTCTCTACCTACCTACCTATCTACCTACGTACCTTGCGACAACGGTCCATCTAACAGTAATATCCCATTTCAAAGCGCGTCATATTGCAATTGATTAAAAGGGAGTTTTGGGCCAAGCGTGTGTCAACAGTGTCTAGCAGGAGGGAGGGAGAGTTGTGGTGGTGGTGTGCTTTGAGGGAGCACAGGGAGTACTGAGCAGTACAAGGGAGTACATGTAAGTACAAGTACAGGTAATTTCGAGAATTTATTGCAAGACTTTTAAGAATTTATTGTCAGACTTTCAATAGGTCGAGGCAGGTGATGAAAATAATGTGACATTCTGTTGGTGTATGATGCTGGTGTATGATGCTGGTGTATGATGCTGGTGTATGAGGGTGGTGTATGAGGGTGGTGTATGATGTTGGTGTATGATGCTGGTGTATGATGCTGGTGTATGATGCTGGTGAATGATGCTGGTGTATGATGCTGGTGTATGATGCTGGTGTATGATGCTGGTGTATGATGCTGGTGTATGATGCTGGTGTATGATGCTGGTGTATGATGCTGGTGTATGAGGGTGGTGTATGATGTTGGTGTATGATGCTGGTGTATGATGCTGGTGTATGATGCTGGTGTATGATGTTGGTGTATGATGCTGGTGTATGATGCTGGTGTATGATGCTGGTGTATGATGCTGGTGTATGATGCTGGTGTATGATGCTGGTGTATGATGCTGGTGTATGATGCTGGTGTATGATGTTGGTGTATGATGCTGGTGTATGATGCTGGTGTATGATGCTGGTGTATGATGCTGGTGTATGATGCTGGTGAATGATGCTGGTGTATGATGCTGGTGTATGATGCTGGTGTATGATGCTGGTGTATGATGCTGGTGTATGATGCTGGTGTATGATGCTGGTGTATGATGCTGGTGTATGATGCTGGTGTATGAGGGTGGTGTATGATGCTGGTGTATGATGCTGTGTATGATGCTGGTGTATGATGCTGGTGTATGATGCTGGTGTATGATGCTGGTGTATGATGCTGGTGTATGATGCTGGTGTATGATGCTGGTGTATGATGCTGGTGTATGATGCTGGTGTATGATGCTAGTGTATGATGCTGGTGTATGATGCTGGTGTATGATGTTGGTGTATGATGCTGGTGTATGAGGGTGGTGTATGAGGGTGGTGAATGATGCTGGTGTATGATGCTGGTGTATGATGCTAGTGTATGATGCTAGTGTATGATGCTGGTGTATGATGTTGGTGTATGATGCTGGTGTATGATGCTGGTGTATGATGCTAGTGTATGATGCTGGTGTATGAGGGTGGTGTATGAGGGTGGTGTATGATGTTGGTGTATGATGCTGGTGTATGATGTTGGTGTATGATGCTGGTGTATGATGCTGGTGTATGATGCTGGTGTATGAGGGTGGTGTATGATGTTGGTGTATGATGCTAGTGTATGATGCTGGTGTATGCTGGTGTATGATGCTGGTGTATGATGCTGGTGTATGATGCTGGTGTATGATGCTGGTGTATGATGGTGGTGTATGATGGTGGTGTATGATGCTGGTGTATGAGGGTGGTGTATGATGCTGGTGTATGATGCTGGTGTATGATGGTGGTGTATGATGCTGGTGTATGATGCTGTGTATGATGCTGGTGTATGATGCTGGTGTATGAGGGTGGTGTATGATGCTGGTGTATGATGCTGGTGTATGATGCTGGTGTATGATGCTGGTGTATGATGCTGGTGTATGATGTGGTGTATGATGTGTGATGATGCTGGTGTATGAGGGTGATGTATGATGCTGGTGTATGAGTGTGTGGGTGTATGATGCTGGTGTATGAGGGTGGTGTATGAGGCTGGTGTATGAGTGGTGTATGATGCTGGTGTATGATGCTTGTAGTGTGATGAGCTGGTGTATGATGGCTGGTGTGATGCTGGTGTATGAGCTGGTGTATGAGGCTGGTGTATGAGCTGGTGAGTGGTATGAGGGTGGTGTATGAGGCTGGTGTATGAGGCTGGTGTATGAGGGTGCTTGGGTGGTATGAGGCTGGTGTATGAGGCTGGTGTATGAGGCTGGTGTATGAGGGTGGTGTATGAGGGTGGTGTATGAGGCTGGTGTATGAGGGTGGTGTATGAGGGTGGTGTATGAGGCTGGTGTATGAGGTGGTGTATGAGTGGTGTATGAGGGTGGTGTATGAGGCTGGTGTATGAGGTGGTGTATGAGGCTGTGTGGTGGTATGAGGTTATGGCTGGTGTATGAGGCTGGTGTATGAGGCTGGTGTATGAGCTGGTGTATGAGGCTGGTGTATGAGGCTGGTGTATGAGGGTGGTGTATGATGCTGGTGTATGAGGGTGGTGTTGAGGCTGGTGTGGTGATGATGAGGCTGGTGTATGAGGTGGTGTATGATGCTGGTGTATGAGGTGGTGTATGATGCTGGTGTATGAGGCTGGTGTTGATGCTGGTGTATGAGGTGGTGTATGATGTGGTGTATGATGCTGGTGTATGATGCTGGTGTATGAAGGTGGTGCATGATGTTGGTGTATGAAGGTGGTGTATGATGTTGGTGTATGAGGCTGGTGTATGATGCTGGTGTATGAAGGTGGTGTATGATGCTGGTGTATGAGGCTGTGTAATGAGATGCTGGTGTATGAGGTGGTGATGATGCTGGTGTATGATGCTGGTGTATGAGGGTGGTGTATGATGGTGATGTATGAGGCTGGTGTATGATGCATGAGGGTGGTGTATGAGGGTTGTGTATGATGCTGGTGTATGAGGATGGTGTATGATGGTGGTGTATGATGGTGGTGTATGATGGTGGTGTATGAGGGTGGTGTATGATGGTGGTGTATGATGGTGGTGTATGATGGTGGTGTATGATGGTGGTGTATGATGGTGGTGTATGAGGGTGGTGTATGATGGTGGTGTATGAGGGTGGTGTATGATGGTGGTGTATGATGGTGGTGTATGAGGGTGGTGTATGATGGTGGTGTATGAGGGTGGTGTATGATGGTGGTGTATGAGGGAGACGCTGGTAGCTGGTGTCAACATTTACTCACTCCATCTCATACATATTTATGAGGAGTATGTTGATGATGTATGTTATTGTCCCTCTCTTCCTCCCTCCTTCTCTCTCTTCTCTCTCTCTATCTCTCTCTCTCTCTCTCTCCTCTCTCTCTCCCATTCTCCCTCCTTCTTCTCCTCCTCTCTTCTCTCTCTCTCTCTCCTCTCTCTCTCTCTCTCTCTTTCTCTCTCTCTCATTATTCCCTTCCATTTATCCCTCCTCTTTTTACCCCTCTCCCTCTTTCCCTTTCTTTTTCTCTATATTTTTCCTCTTTCTCTACCAACATACTCTTATATATCTTCAAGAGAGATTAAATTCCTAGATTTTGTCGCCGAAGTAGCTAAATTATTGTGCACTCCATATCCATCCTGTGGAGGGTAGCGCGAGAGCATATGGATACACCAAAGGTCTAGCAACTAGGTCCCAAAAGGGTTTACAGGAGTACATCTAGATTTATATCTACAGTTCACTTATGTGTTACAAGCAAATTTCCAAAATTGTTTGATATATCCGGTATCTTTCATTAATAAGAAATCCTGACATGTCACATAGGTTATTAGTATACTGTCTATCTCTATATTCCTCAATAAGTGGACAATTAAGCACATAGTGTTCAAGACAGTGACCATATGCCTGACCACATAATTTGCATTTAGTTTGATCATCATCTGTGTGTCTCCCAAACTGCCAGAAGTACTTGTAGCCAAGCCTAAGCCTGGCCACTACAACATCAGTCAGTGTTCACATTGCAAGTTGCTCCATAAACATACTTATCTACGTTCATGTTATCATAGTGGGTTATATATCTACTACCAAAGTTATATTCTACGTTATTCTTCAAAGTAATTTTCTTGGCTAACGTATCAACTTTATCATGAAGAAGTAATCCAATGTGTGATGGAATATATAACAATTGAACATTAATTCCTTTTCCCCGGATTTTGAGTATCTGTACCTGGCTTCTCCAATGAGCATGCTGTTAGAGTCATCATGTGAGTCAAGAGCCTTTATTGATGACACAATCAGTAATGATGATAGAGTCAAGCTCAGTGTCGTAAGTTAGCTTTAGCGCCATTAGGATTTCAAACAATTCAGTTTGCAGTGTAGACGCCCAGTTGTTAATTCTTTTGCCTAACTCAACAAAGTTGTTATCGTTCTTAACTAGGGAGGTGGCAACAAGAGCAGGTGCAGCCCTGCACCTGTATATAACTTGTGATAAATTATTACTACCAGCTAGGCCAGAAATTTCTTCTTGAGCATTTGTTTTTACAGGTGATTTAAGGAAGGGATTACTAGCAATGAGCTTCTTGGGAGGGACTTGCAGGTATGTGATATTAATGAACACATCTTCCATGGAGGGTGAAATGCTCTTGTTGTCTACAGTGATACAGTTAATGCACGTTATAAAACTTAATGTAATTGCATGTTTTCACAATCCATTTAGATCTATGTGTATTTACTTCTAGACATTTCGTAAGATTCATAGTGACAGCCTTTGGTTCATTTCTTACCATTCTAATACCAAGTACAGTGTTAATCTCAATAATCCTATCACTGATACTAGAGATACCAAGCTCCTTCCTCATATTAAGAACCTTGGTACATTTGGGACAACCAAGAATCCAGAAAGAACTCGACATATTCCTCAAAAAGAGTTCCTGATCAGCCTGGTTGTGGTGCACACGTTGCTGGCGGCGGGCACCAGCAGCCTGGTCGATCAGGCCAGCAACCAGAAGACCTGGCCTGAGACCTGACCACGGGGGCGGTGACCCCCGGTAGCGACTCTTCTCCTCCCCCCCTTTCTCCTATCACGTTCTCTCTTTCTCTCTCTCCTCTTCTTCTCCCTCTCATCCCACTAACATTTCTTCTATTGATAGATAGAGTAACCCCAGTCAGCTGGAGTCCCAGCCAGCTGGAGTGCCCCCAGCCAGCTGGAGTGCCCCCAGCCAGCTGGAGTCCCCTGCCAGCTGGAGTTCCCAGCCAACTGGAGTGCCCCCAGTCAGCTGGAGTCCCCAGCCAGCTGGAGTTCCCAGCCAGCTGGAATCCCCAGCCAGCTGATCCCCAGCCAGCTGGAGTTCCCAGCCAGCTGGAGTCCCCAGCAGCGCTGGAGTCCCCAGCCAGCTGGAGTCCCCAGCCAGCTGGAGTCCCAGCCAGCCGGCTGGAGTCCCCAACCAGCCAGCTGGAGTCCCAGCCAGGAAGCTGGAGTCCTCAGGAAGCCAGCTGGAGTCCCCAACCAGCCAGCTGGAGTCCTCAGCCAGCCAGCTGGAGTCCCCAGCCAGCCAGCTGGAGTCCCAGCCAGCCAGCTGGAGTCCCCAGCCAGCCAGCTGGAGTCCCCAGCCAGCCAGCTGGAGTCCCCAGCCAGCCAGCTGGAGTCCTCAGCCAGCCAGCTGGAGTCCCCAGCCAGCCAGCTGGAGTCCCCAGCCAGAAAGCTGGAGTCCCCAGCCAGCCAGCTGGAGTCCCCAGCCAGCCAGCTGGAGTTCCCAGCCAGCTCACTGAAGCTGCTTCAACTTTTTCACTTAAGTTTATCAACTAACTTTGTGGCTTCCATCTTAATTAGAATATTTTTCCACTCACAACTTTCTCTCTTATTTTCTCACTTTCTTTCGGGTGTGGGGGTGAAAAGTGGGGGTGGGGTGTTGGGGTCCAGGTGGAGGAGGGCCAGGTGGGGAAGGCTAAAGAGTGTGGGGGACAGGTGTGGGGGACAGGTCTAGGGGACTGATGTAGGGGACAGGTGTGGGAGGACAGGTGTGGAAACACATGTTACACCTGATGACACAGTGTAAAACCTGGTCTTGTTGTGTATGACGGTGTATACACCAGGTGTGGTGCTGGTGTCCCACTCAGAACTCTCTCTCTCTTTCTCTCTCTCTCCCTCTCTTTCTCTCCCTCTCTCTCTCTCTCTCTCTCCTCTCTCTCTCTCTCAGGCTGAAAAATTCATTTATCTGGTCTTTGTAAGCCATCCTGTGTGATGGAATATGACATTTGTAACCATCACCACCAATAACAACAACAACAACAACCACAAGCACCATCACCACCACCACCACCAACAACAACAACAACCAACAACAACAACAACAACCACCATCACCAATAACAAGAACAGCAACAACCACAACCACCAATAACAACAACAACAAGCACCACCAACAACCACCAATAACAACAACAACAACAACAACAACAACAACCAACAACAACAACCAACAACAACAACAACAACAACAACCATCACCAATAACAAGAACATCAACAACCACAACCACTAATAGCAACAACAACAAGCACCAACAACAACCACCAATAACAACAACAACAAGCACCACCAACAACCACCAATAACAACAACAACAAGCACCACCAACAACCACAACCACCACAACCACCACAACCACCACAATCACCAACAAGAACAACCACGACCACCCCATCACCATCACCTCTCACCTAAGATCTGGCACCCCCTACCTTGGCCAGGGGGGGTTATGGGGAGCACTACTCTGGGCTGGTAATTACCCATAATCCCCCACACCAAACAAGTGCCACATGAGGCACCATTAGCGACCAACCAACCCATGATTAAGTCAAGTCTCGATTGTATTTCCTTCATTTCCAGGAGGGAAGGAAGGAGGGAGAGAGGGAGGGAGGGAGAGAAGGAGGTAATGAAGAAGGGTAGACGGAAGGGAGAGAGGGAGAGAGGGTAGAAGGAAGAGAAAAATGAGGTGAAGGAGGGAGAAAGAGAGGGAGGGAAAAAGGACTGAGGTAACTAGAAGGGAGCAAAGGAGGGCCATTTCTTGTACCATGATCTATCATTTTTTCCTTGTACCATGATTGTCAGTATTTACATTACAGTTTCGTATTTCGTATTTTTTTTTTTTGAGTCAGCCACGTTAGTGTGTGTGTGTGTGTGTGTGTGTGTGTGTGTGTGTGTGTGTGTGTGTGTGTGTGTGTGTGTGTGTGTGTGTGTGTGTGTGGGTGGGTGTGTGTGTGTGTGTGTGGGTGTGTGTTTGTGTGTGTGTGTGTGTGTGTGTGTGTACTCACCTAACTGTACTCACCTAATTGTGGTTGCAGGGGTCGAGACTTAGCTCCTGGCCCCACATATTCACTGACCGCTACTGGGTCCTCTCTCTCCCTGCTCCGTGAGCTTTATCATACCTCGTCTTAAAGCTATGTATGGTTCCTGCCTCCACTACATCACTTGATAGACTATTCCACTTCCTGACAACTCTATGACTGAAGAAATACTTCCTAACATTCCTTTGACTCATATGAGTCTTCAACTTCCAATTGTGACCCCTTGTTTCTGTGTCCCCCCTCTGGAACATCTTGTCTCTGTCCACCTTATCTATTCCACGCAGTATTTTGTATGTCGTTATCATGTCTCCCCTAACCCTCCTGTCCTCCAGTGTCGTCAGACCGATTTCCCTTAACCTTTCTTCATAGGACATTCCCCTTAGCTCCGGAACTAACCTTGTTGCAAACCTTTGCACTTTTTCTAATTTCTTGACGTGCTTGACCAGGTGTGGGTTCCAAACTGGTGCTGCATACTCCAGTATGGGCCTGACGTACACAGTGTACAGTGTCTTGAACGATTCCTTACTAAGGTATCGGAACGCTATTCTCAGGTTTGCCAGTCGCCCATATGCTGCAGCAGTTATCTGGTTGATGTGTGCTTCCGGAGACGTGCTCGGTGTTATACTCACCCAAAGATCTTTTTCCTTGAGTGAAGTTTGCAATCTTTGGCCACTTAGCCTATACTCTGTCTGCGGTCTTCTTTGCCCTTCCCCGATCTTCATGACTTTGCATTTAGCGGGGTTAAACTCGAGTGTGTGTGTGTGTGTACTGGAGAGCCACCACCATTACTGCTACCACAACCACTATAATCACCATTATCACTACCACTACCTCCACCAACAACCACAATCAACAACCATCTATGGTGTCAACAATAGGGATGGATGGTGGCTGGTACCACCACTGAGATGAGAGCCTTTATAAGTGAAAAGGCTGCTGGATGCCCGTCTTGTGGTAACACAGTGTTCTTTTGACGTCTTCGAGGCTTGGTCAGCTGAGGTTGCGGGGGAAGGGCTCCAGGTAGACACCAGATAAACGCCAGATAGACTCCAAGTAGACTCCTGGTAGACTCCGGGAAGACTCCAGGTAGACTCCAGATAGACGCCAGGTAGACGCCAGGTAAGCGTCAGGTAAGCACCAGGTAGACTCCACCTAGACTCCAGGAAAAAACCCAGGTAGACTCTAGGTAGACTCCTGGTTGACACCAGGTAGACTCTAGATAGACTCTAGGTAGACTCCATGTAGACCCCAGGTAGACTCCAGGTAGACTCCAGGTTGACAGCAGATAGACTCCAGGTAGACTCCAAGTAGTAGACTCCTGGAAGACTCCAGGACTCCAGGTAGACTCCGGGTATACTCCAGGTATAATCCAGGTAGACTCCAGGTAGACTCCAGGTTGACACCAGGTAGATTCCAGGTAGATTCTAGATAGACTCTAGGTTGACACCAGGTAGACTCCAGGTAGACTCCAAGTAGACACCAGGTATACACCAGGTTGGAAAAGTGTTCCCTGTAGAGCTTGGTCAAGTGATGAGAGAGCTTTCTCTCATGCCTTGATGGAGCTTGTGTTTCAGCCTGTGTGTTGGCAGTTCTGGCACTCTGTTGACCAGACTGGGTCATGAAAGTCGAGTCAAGGCACGAGAGGAGTCACCTTGCAAGGTGCAGTCCTTGAATCAAACCACATTATATCTTCCTATTATTAAATTAAATAATAATTAAAATATTAATAATAACATTATTATTATTGTTATTATTATTATTATTATTATTATTATTATTATTATTATTATTATTATTATTATTATTATTATTAATGATGGCTATTGCAAGAGATGTCCACTTCACTCTGAGCTGTAGCTCTCTGTACGCTTTCCAGCAGTGCCAGTAGCTACATCATGGTGCTGGCACTGTAACAACAGTGCCAGTAGCTACATCATAGTGCTGGCACCATAACAACAGTGCCAGTAGCTATATCATGGTGCTGGCACTATAACAACAGTTCCAGTAGCCATATCATGGTGCTGGCACTGTAATAACAGTGCCAGTAGTTACATCATGGTGCTGGCACTATAACAACAGTGAAGGTAACTAGATCATAGTGCTGGCACCATAACACCAGTACTAGTAGTTGCATCATGGTGCTGGCACCATAACAACAGTGCCAGTAGCTACATCATGGCGCTGGCATCATAACAGTGCCAGTAGCTACATCGTGCTGGCACCATAACAACAGTACCAGTAGCTACATCATGGCGCTGGCACCATAACAACAGTGCCAGTAGCTACATCATGGCGCTGGCATCATAACAACAGTGCCAGTAGCTACATCATGGCCCTGGCACCATAACAACAGTGCCAGTAGCTACATCATAGTGCTGGCACTATAACAACAGTGCCAGTAACTACATTATAGTGCTGGCACCATAACTCTAGTGCTTGTAGCTGCATCATGGTGCTGGCACCATAACAACAGTGTCACTAGCTACATCATGGCGCTGGCATCATATCAACAGTGCCAGTAGCTAATCATGGCGTTGGCACCATACCAACAGTGCCAGTAGCTACATCATGGTGCTGGCACTATAATAACAGTGCCAGTAACTATATCATGGTGCTGGCACCATAGCACCAGTGCTAGTAGCTGCATCATGGTGCTGGCACCATAAAAACAGTGCCAGTAGCTACATCATGGCGCTGGCATCATAACAACAGTGCCAGTAGCTACATCATGGTGCTGGCATCATAACAACAGTGCCAGTAACTACATCATGGTGCTGGCACCATAACAACAGTGCCAGTAACTACATCATAGTGCTAGCATCATAACAACAGTGCCAGTAACTACATCATGGTGCTGGCACCATAACACCAGTGCCAGTAGGTACATCATGTTGCTGGCACCATAACAACAGTACCAGTAGCTACATCATGGTGTTGTCACCATAACAACAGTACCAGTAATTACATCATGGTGGTGGCACCATGATGTATGGTGCCTGGTCAGCTGTGTGTGTGTAACTGCTGGTTGCTGACTGACAGAGCAGAGTACAGAGCACTGTCTGTTTTGCATATGCAAAGGTTAGAGTGCAATCTCTCTCTCTCTCTCTCTCTCTCTCTCTCTCTCTCTCTCTCTCTCTCTCTCTCTCTCTCTCTCTCTCTCTCTCTCTCTCCTCTCCCTCCTCCCTCCCAACATTTCTTCCTATCCTTCAACCCTTCTTCTTCTCCTTTACTTCCCCCTCACACCCTCTCTCCCCCTTTTCCTCCCCTTCTCACCCCTTTCCTCCCCCTTCTTCCCCTTCCTCCCCTTCGCATCTATAAGCTGGTCTTGAGGAACTTAGCGCCTCCTTAGGAATATTAATTGCGGTTAATCTCCCTCTGGCGAGTAATTAGCAATAAGACCAAACTATACCAAACTTCACACATGGAATTTTAATTAATTATCACTACCAATATATATATATATATATATATATATATATATATATATATATATATATATATATATACGTATATTGTGTGTGTCTATTTTAGTGAACTTGTAAGGGAAATATATTGTCTATATTGCTTCTCTAGAAGTAGCAGTCACAAAGTAGCAGTCACAAAGTAGCAGTCACAAAGTAGCAGTCACAAAGTAGCAGTCACAAAGTAGCAGTCACAAAGTAGCAGTCACAAAGTAGCAGTCACAAAGTAGCAGTCACAAAGTAGCAGTCACAAAGTAGCAGTCACAAAGTAGCAGTCACAAAGTAGCAGTCACAAAGTAGCAGTCACAAAATAGCAGTCACAAAGTAGCAGTCACAAAGTAGCAGTCACAAAATAGCAGTCACAAAGTAGCAGTCACAAAGTAGCAGTCACAAAGTAGCAGTCACAAAGTAGCAGTCACAAAGTAGCAGTCACAAAGTAGCAGTCAGACAGCAACAAAGACAAGAGCAACAGCTAGAACAACAGTAACAGTTAGAAAAACAGGAACAGCTAGGACAACAGCAACAGCTTGAACAACAGCAACAACTACGACAACAGCAACAGCTAGGACAACAACAACAGACAGAACAACAGCAACAGCTAAAACAATAATAGCTAGGACAACAGCAACAGCTAGAACAACAGTAAAAGTAGGACAACAGCAACAGTTGTGATAACATCAACAGCTAGGACAACAGTAACAGCTAGAACAACAGTAACACCTGGGACAACAGCAACAACTAGAACAACTAGGACAACAGTAACAGTTAGAACAACAGCAACAACAATTACAACAGTAACAACTAGGACAACAGCAACAGCTACAACAACAGTAACAATTAGAACAACAACAACCACTAGGACAACAGTAACGGTTAGAACAGTAACAACTAGGACAACAGCAACAGCTACAACAACAGTAACAATTAGAACAACAACAACCACTAGGACAACAGTAACGGTTAGAACAACAACAACCACTAGGACAACAGTAACGGTTAGAACAGTAACAACTAGGACAACAGTAACTACAACAACAACAGCAATGACAACAGCAACAACTAGGACAACAACAACAGCTATGACAACAACAACAACTAGGACAACAACAACAACTAGGACAACAACAACAGTTAGGTTAGAACAACAACAGCTATGACAACAACAACAACTAGGACAACAACAACAACTAGGACAACAACAACAGTTAGAACAACAACAGTTATGACAACAACAACAACTAGGACAACAACAACAGCTATGACAACAACAACAACTAGGACAACAACAACAGCTATGACAACAACAACAACTAGGACAACAACAACAGCTAGAACAACAACAGCTATGACAACAACAACAACTAGGACAACAACAACAGCTATGACAACAACAACTAGGAAGACAACAACAACAGCTATGACAACAACAACAACTAGGACAACAACAACAGCTAGAACAAAAACAGCTATGACAACAACAACAACTAGGACAACAACAACAGCTAGAACAACAACAGCTATGACAACAACAACGACTAGGACAACAACAACAGCTAGAACAACACCAGCTATGACAACAACAACAACTAGGACAACAACAACAGCTAGAACAACAACAGCTATGACAACAACAACAACTAGGACAACAACAACAGCTATGACAACAACAACAACTAGGACGACAACAACAACAGCTATGACAACAACAACAACTAGGTCAACAACAACAGCTAGAACAACAACAGCTATGACAACAGCAACAACTAGAACAACAACAACAAAAACTAGAACAACATCTCTGACAGCAGCAACAGCGAAGAGCTAATGGTTAAGTGAGTTTAAAGCCTATCCACTACACCGTGGTCATTAAGGCTGCACTCTAACCTCTCTCACCACCAAAGAGAAATACATCAATCACTATTGAAGAAGAAGATTAAGACACATGTGCAGCTTCTTTACTGACGCATCAATAAATATACATAACTGTTTCACATGTGTATTAAATTTCAAATTTCAACTTGTCCGTATTTTATATTATTTTTAATACCCTACTTAAGGAATTAAAGTCTATCAACACTTGATATATATATATAGATATAGATATATACACCTCATGGTATATATACAGCCTACCAACAGCAACAGCCAAGGCGTTTAAAAAGAAAGAGGGAGGGAGGGGATGAAGGACCAGGGAGGTGGAGCATACTACCAGTCTTCACACGACTGATGATGTTGGTGAACACTGAGTGTTTCTCTGTGAGGGATCAGTACTGTCTTTAACTATGAAGTTGTGTTGAACAGCCTCTCGTAAGCTGCTTTGAGAGGGAGAGGGAAGGGAGGGAGACTGGTGAAGGAGGGAGGGAGACTGGAAAAGAAGGGTGGGAGGGTAGGAGAAGTGGGGAGAGTGAGAGATAAGAGGGGAAAATGAAGATTAATATTCGAAGGAATTAGTGGGATGGAATGGAGGGAGGAAGGAGGAGGAAGTAAAAATGGAGGGAGAAAATGTTACGGAAGAGAACATAAGAAGAAGAACATAAGAAAAAAAGAACATTGCAGCAGGCCTACTGGCCCATGCGAGGCATGTCCAATCCTCTCACAGGCTTAAGCCAATGCCTTAACCTAGTCAGGTCAGGTCACAGTCACTTAAGGAAGGAGCACGGCATCTGACCTAGTAGCACAAGCTAGTCAGGTCCAACTCACACCCATCCACACCAACTCATGTATTTATCTAACCTATTTTTAAAACTACACAACGTTTTAGCTTCTACGACGGTACTCGGGAGTTTGTTCCACTCATCCACAACTCTATTACCAAACCAATGCTTTCCTATATCCTTCCTGAATCTGAATTTTTCCAACTAAAACCATTGCTGCGAGTCCTGTATATGCTAGATGTTTTCAGCACGCTATTTACATCACCTTTATTTATCCCTGTTTTCCATTTATACACCTCAATCATATCTCCCTAATTCTAAGCCTTTCTAGAGAGTGCAGATTCAGGACCCTCAGTCTATCCTCATAGGGAAGATTTCTGATACGTGGGATCAACTTTGTCATCCTCCTCTGTACGTTTTCCAGTGCATTTATATCCATTCTGTAATACGGTGACCAGAACTGTGCAGCATAATCTAGATGAGGCCTAACCAAGGATATATAGAGTTGAAGAACAACCTGAGGACTCCAATTATTTATGCTTCTTGATATGAAGCCAAGGATTCTGTTAGCTCTATTGCGAACACTTATGCACTGTTGTCTTGGTTTCAAATTACTACTAACCAGAACTCCTAAATCCTTTTCACAATCATTAATATTAAGATCTACATTATTTAGTTTATATGTGGCATGGTTATTGTCCTGTCCAACATTTAGAACTTTGCATTTGTCTATATTAACTGCATCTGCCACTTCTCCGACCACTGCGTCAGTCTATTCAAATCATCCTGGAGTGCTCTAATGTCCTCATTAGAATGAATTGGACGGCCTATTTTGGTGTCATCAACAAATTTGCTTATGTCGCCATTTATTCCCTCATCTATGTCGTTTATGTAAATTGTGAACAACAAGGTGCCCAACACTGACCCCTGTGGAACACCGCTTGTGTCGTGCCCCCATTCTGATTTCTCCCCAGTTATGCAAACTCTCTGCTGCCTATTTATCAACCATGCCTCTACCCAGGAAAAAAATTCTCCTATTCCGTGTGCCTTAAGTTTCCTCCATAGTCTCTGATGTGGAACTCTATCGAAAGCCTTACTGAAGTCCATATACACAATATCATATTCAATACCATGATCTACCTCCTCAAACACCTTACTGAAGAAAGTTAGTAAATTCGTAAGACAGGAACGCCCCTTTGTAAAACCGTGTTGAGATTCATTAATCAAATTATGCCTTTTAAGATGGCTACAAATTGCTTCGGCAATTATTGATTCTATAAATTTTCCAACTATGGAGATAGGTCTATAGTTCGAAGCTAAGGACCTGTCACCTGCCTTGCAAATAGGTATTACATTTGCCATTTTCCACTTGTCTGGCACTATGCCAGTTTGTAGTGATATATTGAAAAGATTAGCCAAAGGTATGCTAAGTTCCTCTTTACATTCCTTTAAAACCCTTGCAAACAGTTCATCAGGGCCTGGGGATTTGTTAGGTTTCAATTTCTCAATTTGTCTGAGGACCATGTCACTAGTTACCCCAATAGTGCATAGTTTATTATCGTCTTGTTCTACCTTAACTTATCTTTGTACGCCTTATCTTTGTACCCTTTAACTTGTCTCTGTACCCATTAACTTATCTCTGTACCCCTTAACTTGTTTCTGTGCCCCTTATCTTGTCTCTGTATATCCTAACTTGTCTCTATACCCCTTAACTTGTTTCTGTATCTCTTAACTTGTTTCTGAACCCCTTAACTTGTCTCTGTTGCAGTTGTCTGGCACGTTGCAGGAGCCTGGAATGTTGCAGGAGCCTGGCGTGTTGTAGGTGCCTGGCATGTTGCAGGCGCCTGGCATGTTGTAGGTGCCTGCCATGTTGCAGTTGCCTGGCTTGTTGCAGGAGCCTGGCATGTTGCATGTGCCTGGCATGTTGTAGGTGCCTGGCATGTTGCAGTTTCCTGGCATGTTGCAGATGTCTGGCACTCTGCAGGTGACTGGCATGTTGCAGGTGCCATGCATGTTGCAGGTGTCATGAATGTTGCAGGTGCCATGCATGATGCAGGTTCCATGCATGTTACAGGTGCCTTGGCATGTTGCAGGTGCCATGCACGTTGCAGGTGCCATGCACGTTGCAGATGCCTGGCAGAATGTAAGTATATTTTCAGAGAACCAAGGGATCTCCTTAAAGACCTAATAAAGACCTCTCATTAGTGAACCAATAAAGACCTCTCATTAGAGAACCAATAAAGATTTCTCATTAGTGAACAAATAAAGACCTCTCATTAGTGAACCAATAAACACCTCTCATTAGTGAACCAATAAATACCTCTCATTAGTGAACCAATAAACACCTCTCATTAGTGAACCAATAAAGACCTCTCACTAGTGAACCAATAAAGACCTCTCATTAGTGAACCAATAAAGACCTCCCATTAGTGAACCAATAAACACCTCTCATTAGTGAACCAATAAAGACCTCTCATTAGTGAACCAATAAAGACCTCTCATTAGTGAACCAATAAAGACCTCTCATTAGAGAACCAATAAAGACCTCTCATTAGTGAACCAATAAACACCTCTCATTAGTGAACCAATAAAGACCTCTCACTAGTGAACCAATAAACACCTCTCACTAGTGAACCAATACACACCTCTCATTAGTGAACCAATAAACACCTCTCATTAGTGAACCAATAAAGACCTCTCACTAGTGAACCAATAAAGACCTCTCACTAGTGAACCAATAAACACCTCTCATTAGTGAACCAATAAACACCTCTCATTAGTGAACCAATAAAGACCTCTCACTAGTGAACCAATACACACCTCTCATTAGTGAACCAATAAAGACCTCTCACTAGTGAACCAATAAAGACCTCTCACTAGTGAACCAATAAACACCTCTCACTAGTGATCCAATAAACACCTCTCACTAGTGAACCAATAAAGACCTCTCATTAGTGAACCAATAAGCACCTATCATTAGTGAACCAATAAAAACCTCTCATTAGTGAACCAATAAAGACCTATCACTAGTGAACCAATAAAGACCTCTCACTAGTGAACCAATAAAGACCTATCACTAGTGAACCAATAAAGACCTCTCACTAGTGAACCAATAAAGACCTCTCACTAGTGAACCAATAAAGACCTCTCACTAGTGAACCAATAAAGACCTATCACTAGTAAACCAGGACCCAATGAATTCAAACCATTTAGCTCTTGGTTGAAAATTGACTGATGGGATCTTTGAAGATCCCACCTCAGTAATAATAATAATAATAATAATAATAATAATAATAATAATAATAATATATTATATAATAATAATATATAATATTATTATTATTATTATTATTATTAGTAGTAGTAGTAGTAGTAGTAGTAGTAGTAGTAGTAGTAGTAGTAGTAGTAGTAGTAGTAGTACTAGTAGTAATAGCAATACCAGCAGTAGTAGTAATAATAGTAGCAGTATAATAATAATAATAATTATTATTATTATTATTATTATTATATAGTAGTAGTAATACTAGCAGTAGTAGCAGTAACAGCAGCAATAGTGGTAGTACTACTAGTAGTAATAG
>WNWK01000136.1:287500-332500 GCA_009830355.1 Cherax destructor
CACACACACACACACACACACACACACACACACCACACACACACACACACACACACACACACACACACACACACACACACACACACACACACACACACACACACACACACACACACACACACACACACACACACACACACGCACACACACACACACACACACACACACACACACACACACACACACACACACACACACACACACACACACACACACACACAGTCACAGGAGGTGTTAGCGCCAGTAAACAGACACTCAAGCTTATAACAAACTCGCCAGTCATAGAAGCGATGCCAGGTTCAAAATTTATTAGTTTACTGGAGAGTGAGGGTTTTGTGTAAGCCTACGTGGTGGGGGGGGTGACACAACTGAAGAGTGCCACGAGCACTTGGTGGTGCCAGGAGTGTTTTAAAAATGTTCATAGTGTGAGGACAAGATTGTGGTTACAAAATAAGAAATAAGTGGGAGATTTATTTTTAGTGCAGCGAGGAGATTGCCAGTTAGAAGTTCATCATATAGATATGTGAATTGTGTCGTACGACAGCCAGGATGGGTCGCCATTACATCAGAGGCGGTCCTGGACCAGAACTGGCATCTAGAATTACGATCAACACATCTGTGGAGCACTCTGGTAAGTCTCGATTTTTCCTGTCTAGCTTTTACTTAACTGTTATAAGAACGGTTCCTACCTGACTGCTAAAAGTACACTCCGTACCTTTGAGAGGGATGTACTAGGCAGGCTTGAGCTCTAACAGCAAGGTAATTACCATTATTGTGGGTTAATTCTTAACTAGTCAGGCAGCAGCTGGTGTGGTCATCCCAGGTGTAACATACGTTACAGGCAACAACATAGAGCAGAGGAATCCCGCAGCAGGAGTGGGACAACAAGAAAACAAACATACCTGTACACAGACATGCAATACACAAACCATTCTCACATACACACACAGCTCAGTGATCTACACATAACTGTGCACACAGAGGCAGGGACTGTAGGTTTGTTTACTATTACAAGTTGCAGCCTCAGGAAGTTATTGAACCCAGTTACGTGATACTTGAAGGAGAGGAAAAATGGGAGCCTAAAAACCAACAATATAAGAGAAAGGTGAGCTGAGGAGGAAGAATCAGGACATGAGTGGATGGTGATACTAGCAAAAGGTACAAAAGGTACCTGTAGAAAGCATAGAATGGGAAAGAAGGGCTACATCTGCTGAGGCAAAGGAAGAGGATCTAAGGAAACTGGAAGAGATGAAGGAAAGGAGAAACAAGGTGGAGGCAGAAATAGTTATAGCAGATGATGGGGGACAGAAGACAGAGAAGATGGAGTTAACAAAACCTTTGTAGAAATACAATCAGACAACCGGGAGTTGCAAGAGATGATAATGGGAGCAGCAAAGAAATTGTTCAAAGCAGACACAGAAATTTGGAGGAAACAGAGATGGGAGGAGAAAAGAGAGAAAGAGAGGTTGTTAATTATCCACTGGCTTCAGGAGGCCGAAGGAAGAACTCATGAAAAAACAGGGATGGCGGAGGAACAGGAGATTCAATCTATAATTTAACTGACAATCGGGAGGCTGGTGTAAACCAGGTGACAAATTTTTCAGAGACTAAGAAGTTATTCAAGGGGAGAAATACATCCAGTCAAACTGAACCTCATAATAGAAATGACACAAGACAAGATCCTGAAGAGGAAACCACTGTTAGTGCCGTCAAAATTATATCAGTGTGTGAATCCTGATTGAGACAGAACAACAAGAGAGAGAGAACAACTGAGGGAAAGAATATACACACTGACAGGTGTGGAAACTCAGCCTCTGGAGGAGTGCCAGGCACACCCTGACCTAGCGTCCCCCTCCACTCTAGCACAATAGCCCGAAACAATCCATACCCTCCTTCCTACACCCATACCGCAAGTACCATCCTCAAAATTCCCCACCGTCACCCCAGTCCCCAACCCCCACTCACCCCACAACCCACCTTTTTCCCATTCTCAACTACCTTTCACCCTTTCCCTTAACTTGCTCGCCACCACCTTCTCCCCTGACCCATGTGCAGGAACCAGGAAATCAGGAACCCAAAACATCAACATAGTAAAAGAAAGGAAATAAAGTATTGTACACAACTTCTGATGTAATTACAGCCACGTCAGAAGGAGGAAGATAACAGTAAAAGACCAGTAATCAGAGTGAGAAATAAAGGAGAGCTCACAAGAAATGAACGACCTGGAAGTCTGTAGGAGCTCAGGAAGAAATTTAAGGAGGTATTATCGAGAAATGACGGATGATCCTAGAGACTCATAGAGGTAGAGTGCACCAGCGAGTATTGGACACAATACATACGACAGGAGAAAAGGTAATGAAACTATTATGGAATCTAGATACCTCAAAGGTAATGGGACCAGATAATATCTCTCGATGGGTCCAAAGAAAGGAGGCAGAAGCACTGTGTGCTCCACTGGCAACTGCCAGAAGTGTGGAAGACAGCAAATGTAGTCCCAATATTTAAGAAAGGGGACAGTCAGTAGGGTTCAACTACAGGCCAGTGCTACTGACAGGAGAAGATTATTAGAAGAGAGGTGGAACCCCTGGAAAGGAGTCCATTCATAAACCAGCAGCCAGGCTTCAGAAAAAAGTAAATCCTGTCTCACAAACTTACAAGAATTCCACGACAAGACAACAGAAGCGAGGCAAGAGAGAAAAAGAGTGTGTGTGTGTGTGTGTGTGTAGAGAGAGAGAGAGAGAGAGAGAGAGAGAGAGAGAGAGAGAGAGAGAGAGAGGGAGGGAAGGGTAGGTTGCGTATTGTTGGACTATGAGAAGGGTTTTGACACAGTACCGCACAAAAGGTAAAGTAGCAAGCAGAAATAAGAGGGAAGGCACTACAGTGGATCAAAGAATACTTAACAGGAGGGAAAGAATGAGTAATTATTCTGGAAGAGACGTTACAATGTGCTCGTGTAACAAGTGGGGTTCCACAAGGCTCAGCTCCACGACCGGTACTATTTCCTGTGTACGTAAACGACATAACGAAAGGGATAGTCAGAGGTATCCCTGTTTGCAGATGATGTGAAACTAATGGGGAGAATACAAAAAGACGAGGACCAGGAAAGACCACAATGGACCAGGACAGACTGCAAGTCTGGTCTGACAAATAAATACCAGAATTTAACCCCAGCAAGTGGAAGATTATGAACATTGGGATGAGCAAAGAAGACTACAAACGGAAATGTGCAGTTCACGCTTCTTTGTTCGTCTTTCTGCACTCTGAGGGTAAATGTTGCAGACATTGCTTGAGGAGATCTTAGGGAAAGCATTGCACCGAGCATATCACCTGAGACACACATCAACCAAATAACTATGCAGCAAATGCACGTCTGGCAACTCTAAGATTAGCTTTAAGGAACCCAAGCAAGGATTCATTCAAGACACTTTTTACTGCATACGTCAGGCCCGTATTGGAATATGCAGCACCAGTGTGGAACTCACACCTGATGAAGCATGTCAAGAAACTGGAGAAAGTGCAGAGGTTTGCACTAAGACTAGTCCCAGAGCTGAGAGGCATGTCTTATAAGGAGAGATTAGGAACCAAATTTGATGACTTTAGAGGATAGGACTAGTGGTGATACAACAACATAGAAAATACTGATAGGATAGTTAGGGACAGATTCATCGAGAGGCGAGAAATATGAACACAAGAGCACAACTGGAATGGTAGGATGTATTTCTTCAGTTTGATGGTGGTCATGAACGACCTGGACGGTGGAATGGAGTCAGGATCCATACACAGCTTGAAGAAGAGGTATGAAAAGGCTCTCGAAGCCAAGAGTGAACCCAGTAGTGACCAGCGAAGTGCGTACCGTAGGTACGTACACACACACATACACAACAACACACATGCACACACAGACAATCATACACACACACACACGTACAAACAGACAATGAGTCAAAGTTCTCAGACAAATAGAAAGCAACAAAGAACAGCGTCAATAATAATAATAATAATAATAATAATAATAATAATAATAATAATAATAATAATAATAATAATAATAATAATAATAATAACAATAACAATAAATCCTTTAGATAATTAGACATCAAAGTAGAAATGGTGGTGTTTAAAGCCTGACTGGAGTATTTTTGGCAGCTCGTGTTGTCAACCCTTGAAGCATTTGGCCTCAGTCATCCATTGATGAATCCACTCTCATTATGATATGTTAATGAGTTTACCAGCTGTTAAAGGTGAAAGCTGCTGCTGCTGCTGCTGCTAGCGGTGGAGGTGCTCCAGCTGCTGTTGTTACTACTGCTGCTGTTACGGCGCTTGCTGCCGCTGTAGCTTCGGCTGCTGTTGTTGCTGTAGTAGCTGCTGTAGTAGCTGCTGTAGTAGGTGCTGTAGTAGCTGCTGTAGTTGCTGCTGCTTCTGTTGCTGCTGTTGTTGTTGCTGCTACTACTGTTGCTGTTGCTGCTGTTGGTCTTGTTATTGGTGTTCCGTTTACGGCTACTGTTGTTCTTGCTATTGCTGGTACTCCACTATTGCTGGTACTCCACTATTGCTGGTACTCCACTATTGCTGGTACTCCACTATTGCTGGTACTCCACTATTGCTGGTACTCCACTATTGCTGGTACTCCACTATTGCTGGTACTCCACTATTGCTGGTACTCCACTATTGCTGGTACTCCACTATTGCTGGTACTCCACTATTGCTGGTACTCCACTATTGCTGGTACTCCGCTATCACTACTGCTACTACTACTACCACCACCACTACTACTACTACTACTACTACTGCTATTACTACTACTCTACTACTACTATTGTTGCTGGTGTTGCTGCTGCTGTTACAGCTGTTCCCGCTACAGCAGCTTCGTTATATCTTCACAAAGTCTCACACACCCAGGGTACAGCACTCCATTGATTTTCATCCACTTAATAACGGAATAATGCTCCCGTTTTCCCTGCCGATGGCATTAAAGTTGCTTGCACTGCACATCAAGTTGCTTCTGTGCAATTCTTACCTCTGCACTGCGTGCAAATTTAGTCAATGCCGTGAAAAACCCTCATTAAGGTATTTTTGGTAAGTCCTGTCGACTCTACGAAGATCATTTAGACTGTAGATCATCTGTAAACCATCTCAGAAAGTATGTACACCCATAGATATACACCACTATGTGTATATACACTACTAGGTGTATATACACGTAGTGTATAATCGCTGAAATACTCCTGTCTCTTTTACCAGAGAATATGTGAAATGTTCTTCTCTTCAACTTCTCTTTCTCCTCCGAGAAATTTTGTCTTGAGCAGTTAGTTGCTTTTGCAAGTGATTTAAGGAAGGGATTACTGGTGAGGAACTTCTTGGGAGGGACTTAAGGATCTATATACAGTGATGGATCTAAGCAGGAGTCTACTAGCAGGGCTGCACCTGCTCTTGTTGACACCTCCCTAGTTAAGATCGATAACAACCATTTTGAGTTAGGCAGTAGCATTAAATTTAACTTATGACACTGAGCCTAACTCTAAATTTGTGCTCATTCTGTGCCATCACTGAAGGCTCTTGACTCACTCCAACAACACGCTCGTTGGAGACTCCAGATATTAGCACTTGAAAATCAGAGAAAAAAAAAGATGAATGTACAGTTTTTATTGATTCCGTTACACATTGAATTACTCCTTTATGATTAAGTTGTTATATTAGCCAAGGAAAGTACCCTGAAGGATAACGTAGAATATAACGTTCGTACGTCTGTGTCTAGCATTAGGAATAATATTAAGAGAGAAGTAAATATTGAAAGTGAATGCCATAAGAATTCATTTAGAAGCCTGAGTACATCAATCACTCACTACGATAACATGAACGTAGATAAATACGTTTATGGAGCAACTTGCAATGTGAACAGACTGACTGATGTTGTAGTGGCCAGGCTTATTCTGGGTTACAAGCCTAAGCCTGGAAGATTGGCAGACACAGATGATGATCAGAATAAATGCCAAGTATGTTCTCATGATCATTATCTTGAACACTATGTGCTTAACTGTCCGCTTATTAAGGAATATAGAGAGAGACGGTATAATAACCTGTCTGGTATCTTATTAATGGGATTAAGTTCCCAGATATTAAGCAAATGTTCTAAATATTCAATTGTATTCTATATTTTCAAGTGTATATATAAAGCCAGATGTACTCCTGTTAATTCTTGTGGGGTCCAGTTCTGGGGTCCAGTTCTGGGGTCCAGTTCTGGGGTCCAGTTCCTAGGTCTTTGTGTATCCATATGCTCTTGCGCTACCCTCCACAGGATGGATAGGAGTTCACAATAAACTAATCACTTCGGTGGCAAAATCTTATCTTCTCGTCTTCTTCTTCTTCCTTCTTCTCCTCCTCTTCTTCCTCTTCCTCTTATCCTTCTCCTCTTCTCCGTCTCCCTTTTATTCATCTTATTTCTCTTTATCCTCCCCTTTCTCTTCATTTCTTAAAACTCCTTTTCCCCTTCCTTCTTCTACCCCTTTTCTTCCTATTTCTCACCTATTTCTCCTCTTCCTTTCCTCCTCCCCTCCTCCTTTCCCTCTCTTCCTCCTCCATTCCATCTTCCAACCTCTCCTCCTCCTCCTTGTGACTTCTTCCCTCAGAGAGACACTAACGAGCCGGTCAACCGGTTGAGAATGTTGCAAAGTAATTGGTCTGTGAAAATTAGTGGAGATCCTCAGAAGGAAAGACAGTAATTGGCAGGAAGAGGAGGAGGAGGAAGAAGAGGACTAGGAGGAGGCTCTCTTCACATGTGAGAGTAAGTCACATGTGGGAATAAATATGCTGTCTGGAAAATACACTGAGAAAGTAGACTAAACTGAATAAATTGGCTGAAGAAATAGGCTGAGAAAATATTCTGATTAAATAGGCTTAGGAAATATTGTAATGAAATCGGCTGAGGGAGAAGACTGAGGTACCAGACTGAGGTAATAGGGTTATATAATAGGGTGAGGTAATAGAGTTAGGTAATAGAGTGCGGGAATAGGGTGATGTAATAGAGTGAGATAATAGGGTGATTTAATAGGGTGATGTAATAGGGTGAGGTAATAGGGCCACCCTGCCTTCGTGGGAATCGGCCGATGTGTTAATATAAAAAAAATAATAGGGTGAGGTAATAGAGTGAGGTAATAAAGTGAGGTAATAGGGTGATGTAATAGGGTGAGGTAATAGGGTGATGTAATAGGGTGAGGTAATAGGGTGAGGTAATAGAGTGAGGTAATAGGGTGGTGTAATAGGGTGAGGTAACAGGGTGATGTAATAGGGTGAGTTAATAGAGTGAGGTAATAAGAACATAACATAAGAAAGAAGGAACACTGCAGCAGGCCTACTGGCCCATGCGAGGCATGTCCAAGTCTCCCACCGGCTTAAGCCAATGACCCAACCTAGTCAGGTCAGGTCACATTCACTTAAGGAAGGAGCACAGCATCTGACCTAGTAGCACAAGCTACTAGATAATTTTAGCACGCTATTTATATCCACTTTATTTATTCCTGTTTTCCATTTATACACCTCAATCATATCCCCCCTAATTCTACGTCTTTCTAGAGAGTGCAGATTCAGGGCCCTTAGTCTATCCTCATAGGGAAGATTTCTGATACATTGGATCAAATTTGTCATCCTCCTCTGTACGTTTTCCAGTGCATTTATATCCATTCTGTAATACGGTGACCAGAACTGTGCAGCATAATCTAAATGAGGCCTAACCAAGGATATATAGAGTTGAAGAACAACCTGAGGACTCCTATTATTTATGCTTCTTGATATGAAGCCAAGGATTCTGTTAGCTCTATTGCGAACACTTATGCACTGTTGTCTTGGTTTCAAATTACTGCTAACCAGAACTTCTAAATCCTTTTCACAATCAGTAATATTAAGATCTACATTATTTAGTTTATATATGGCATGGTTATTTTCCTGTCCCATGTTTAGAACTTTGCATTTGTCTATATTAAACTGCATCTGCCACTTCTCCGACCACTGCGTCAGTCTATTCAAATCATCCTGGAGTGCTCTAATGTCCTCATTAGAATGAATTGGACGGCCTATTTTGGTGTCATCAACAAATTTGCTTATGTTGCTATTTTTTCCATCATCTATGTCGTTTATGTAGATTGTGAACAACAAGGGGCCCAACACTGACCCCTGTGGAACACCACTTGTGACGCTTCCCCACTCAGATTTCTCCCCATTTATGCAAACTCTCTGCTGCCTATTTGTCAACCATGCCTCTATCCAGGAAAAAATTTCTCCTCCTATTCCGTGAGCCTTAAGTTTCCTCAATAGCCTCTGATATGGGACTCTATCGAAGGCCTTACTGAAGTGAGGTAATATAGTGAGGTAATAGAGTGAGGTAATAGAGTGAGGTAATATGGTGAGGTAATAGAGTGAGGTAATAGAGTGAGGTAATAGAGTGAGGTAATTGAGAGAGGTAATATGGTGAGGTAATAGAGTGAGGTAATAGGGTGATGCAACAGGGTGAGGTAATAGAGTGAGGTAATAGAGTGAGGTAATAGGGTGAGGTAATTGGGTGATGTAATAGAGTGAGGTAATAGAGAGAGGTAATAGAGTGAGGTAATAGAGTGAGGTAATAGGGTGATGCAACAGGGTGAGGTAATAGGGTGATGTAATATGATGATGTAATAGGGTGAGGTAATAGGGTGAGGTAATTGGTGATGTAATAAGGTGATATAATAGGGTGATGTAATAGGGTGATGTAATAGGGTGAGGTAATAGAGTGAGGTAATAGGGTGAGGTAATAGGGTGAGGTAATAGAGTGAGGTAATAGAGTGAGGTAATAGGGTGATGTAATAGAGAGAGGTGATAGAGTGAGGTAATAGAGTAAGGTAATAGGGTGATATAATAGGGTGACGTAATAGGGTGAGGTAATAGAGTGAGGTAATAGGGTGAGGTAATAGAGTGAGGTAATAGTGTGATGCAACAGGGTGAGGTAATATGGTGATGTAATATGATGATATAATAGGGTGAGGTAATAGGGTGAGGTAATAGGGTGAGGTAATAGGGTGAGGTAATAGGGTGATTTAATAAGGTGATATAATAGGGTGATGTAATAGGGAGAGGTAATAGAGTGAGGTAATAGAGTGAGATAATAGGGTGAGGTAATAGAGTGAGGTAATAGAGTGAGGTAATAGGGTGAGGTAATAGGGTGAGGTAATAGGGTGAGGTAATAGGGTGAGGTAATAGGGTGAGGAAATAGGGGTGAGTTAAGCGGGTAGCAGGTATGACAGCGGGTGACACTAAGATAACACAATCTCTCCCACACTTGTTATCACAAAGTTAACCCACAGAAAACTCACCTAAACCATCACGGTAAAACAAATATTTTTTTAAAAACCAGTTAACTGCAACGATGACATTTTTGATCATAAAATCTGGACAAATAAACTAAGAGGAAAGACAAAAATTGACGATAAAATCCGCTCTCTGTCTGTCTGTCTGTCTGTCTCTCTCTCTCTCTGTCTTACACAGGGCTTTACAAGAAGGTTCCTAACTTTATTTACAAGCTAAGAGCTGTTACTCTCTGTCTGTCGGTCTGTCTGTCTCTCTCTCTCTCTCTCTCTCTCTCTCTCTTACAAAGGGTCTTTGAACATTTAGATTTTAGAAGAATACATTACTTTGGCAATCTATTTACCTAAGTGAAGACGTACTGGACTTTGACACGGGATCTGCACATTCTGTTGTGTCCTCTCAAGACAACGTCTGCTGGTTACAGCAGTGTAAAACAGTCACTGCTGGCCAGGTATCTATCTGGTTGCAGCAGTGTTAAACAGTCACTGCTGGCCATGTATCTATCTGGTTGCAGCAGTGTAAAACAGTCACTGCTGGCCAGGTATCTATCTGGTTGCAGCAGTGTTAAACAGTCACTGCTGGCCAGGTATCTATCTGGTTTCAGCAGTGTTAAACAGTCACTGCTGGCCAGGTATCTATCTGGTTGCAGCAGTGTTAAACAGTCACTGCTGGCCAGGTATCTATCTGGTTGCAGCAGTGTTAAACAGTCACTGCTGGCCAGGTATCTATCTGGTTGCAGCAGTGTTAAACAGTCACTGCTGGCCAGGTATCTATCTGGTTGCAGCATGTTAAACAGTCACTGCTGGCCAGGTATCTATCTGGTTGCAGCAGTGTTAAACAGTCACTGCTGGCCAGGTATCTGTCTGGTTGCAGCAGTGTAAAACAGTCACTGCTGGCCAGGTATCTGTCTGGTTGCAGCAGTGTTAAACAGTCACTGCTGGCCAGGTATCTGTCTGGTTTCAGCAGTGTTAAACAGTCACTGCTGGCCAGGTATCTATCTGGTTGCAGCAGTGTTAAACAGTCACTGCTGGCCAGGTATCTATCTGGTTGCAGCAGTGTTAAACAGTCACTGCTGGCCAGGTATCTATCTGGTTGCAGCAGTGTTAAACAGTCACTGCTGGCCAGGTATCTATCTGGTTGCAGCAGTGTTAAACAGTCACTGCTGGCCAGGTATCTATCTGGTTGCAGCAGTGTTAAACAGTCACTGCTGGCCAAGTATCTGTCTGGTTGCAGCAGTGTAAAACAGTCACTGCTGGCCAGGTATCTGTCTGGTTGCAGCAGTGTTAAACAGTCACTGCTGGCCAGGTATCTATCACGTTGATATGATGATAATACAGTCGTATCATCTACAATATCAACTACATCTTCACCTGTTTCCTGGTTTAATAAAACTTTGATCATTTTCCTCGTTGGATCTAAGTCAGTTCTTTTCTGAATAGCTTAAGAATTTTAATTTTGCGACTATGTGGTGGTAGTGACTACCAATGGTGGTAGTTACTACCAACCACAACCTCCAGCATAACTTCAAGTATGTGTTGTCGTAGTCTACTCGTAGCATATCTTTATTCATGTATGTTTTTCGTTCAAGAATGGAGTCCCCATTTCTAGGAGCAGCGTTGGCCAGTCCCGTGTAGAAATACGTACAGTTAATTTGTAGAACAACCATTGTGAAGAAAATAGTGATGTTCCAAGCGCTTTCGTGATTTCTCACATTATCAAGGAACTGTAAAAAAATAAAACATTGACAGAAAGGCATATATGGAGGAGAGTCATGGGATGCATGTATCAGTACCTGATACAGTTGATAAGTAAGACACATGTGCAATAGTTAAGTATCTTTATTCCGAAACATTTCGCCTACACAGTAGGCTTCTTCAGTCGAATGCAGAGGCAGCAGAAGCAGTAGAGGTGTAAAAAAGATGTAATCAGTCCATCACCCTTGAAGACGTAGATTTGAGGTGGTCAGTCCCTCAGCCTGGAGAAGAGATTTGCTCAATAGTCTAGAACAATGTGAAGCTAAAGCATCAGTATGGAGTCTTATATCTGATACAGTTGTTTGGTACACTAGGGAGGTGACCCACTTCTTCCACAGACACCTATGTATGTATATATATATATATATATATATATATATATATATATATATATATATATATATATATATATGTATACGAATAGCCCAAGTTATCTGTACAGACAACACCTGAGGAGGGCTTCTTGTTAGAACGAAAATCTGCGCGTTGGTTAAGAACAACAGAGGGGAAAAAGAGGTAGAGAGGGAAAAGGCGATGAAAAGAGAAGAATGGGGGCAATGAGGAAGCGGAAATGTAAGTGGAAGCAGTGAGTAAAAATAATAGTGGCCATAAGTGTGGAAGGGAGAGAGAGAGAGAAGAGAGAGAGAGGAAGGAGGGATTCATGGGGTACATAGGATCTACATTACAATACATGGGATCTACATGGTAGTACATGGGATCGACTTGGTAGTACATGGGATCTACGTGGTAGTACATGGGATCTACGTTGTAATACATGGGTTTAACTATGTTAATAAGACACAATACGTGGTTTACAGCATTATATCAACATGGCGTTCCCTCCACCCGGAACTTCATCAGTTCTGGTCCTGCTGATCCAAACATCTTCACAATACAATACCATAAACCGCTTATCGTATCTTATTAACATACTTCTCGGTACATAGTACATAATATCACTGATATACCGCTTTATTAATATATTTTTCTAAATTTTCACCTCTAAGATTCATTCTCCCGTTGAGAGTTATTGATTCCCTTCTCACTTTAAATAACGAGAGTCAAAACCAGTCACTAAATTCAAGGTTTGAAGGAGGTCTCTCTTGGCCTCCGCTGAGAGAACAGGTGAAGGTATCTGAACCTTGATTCACAAGCTGTAGTGAGCTGTAATGAGGCTTGGTCACAGACAGGGCCGCGGGGGCGTTGACCCCCGAAACCCTCTCCAGGTATACTCCAGGTATGGTACCAGCTTGGTGCTCTGTTCTGGGTCCCTCTGATTTGGGGAGCAAATGTGACGGTTACATTGAAGATATGATGTAACATTATTAGAGCCACTATTGTTTCTGCTGGCTGGTTCTTAGTCAAAATTTCTAGCAATGTAAGCTGTTGGAATTCTCTTTGTTATTCAGAGATAGACATTGTTTGCTACTGTTGAGGTCGTTGCTTATTATTACTCCAAGCTCATTTTCTCCTCTTGTTTAGACTATCTAAACAATTTGTGTTTATGTTAATAAGACACAGTAAGAAACTTATAGTATTTACCGACAAGACGTTAAAACTTCGTCTCAGTAATTGCCATAAATTTCGCATTGTCTCTTATTCTCAAACCTAACATCTTGACACGCACATCTAACATCTTGACACGCATATTGACACTCACACCTAACATTTGACACTCACACCTATCATCTTGACAATCACACCTAACATCTTGTCACTCACACCTAACATCTTGTCACTCACACCTAACATCTTGACACTCATACCTAACATCTTGACACTCACACATAACATCTTGACACTCATACCTAACATCTTGACACTCACACCTAACATTTTGTAATCACACCTAACATCTTGTCACTCACACCTAACATCTTGTCACTCACACCTAACATCTTGTCACTCACACCTAACATTTGACACTCACACATAACATCTTGACACTCATACCTAACATCTTGACACTCACACCTAACATTTTGTAATCACACCTAACATCTGTCACTCACACCTTCAGTTCGAGGTAATCAGTCCCACACCCTGGAGTCGACTCCAGACTGAGGGACTGATTACCTCGCGTTCTTCTCTGTACTGGACTGATGAAGCCACTGGCGGGCGAAACGTTTCTACAATAAAAACACTTAAGTGTCTCATTCATCAACCTACTTGTGTTCTAGCCTGTTCGTGTTCTAGCCTGTTGTTCATGTTCTAGCCTGTTGTTCATGTTATAGCCTGTTGTTCATGTTCTAGTCTGTTGTTCATGTTCTAGCCTGTTGTTCATGTTCTAGTCTGTTGTTCATGTTCTAGCCTGTTGTTCATGTTCTAGTCTGTTGTTCATGTTCTAGCCTGTCGTTCGTGTTCTAGCCTGTTGTTCATGTTCTAGCCTGTTCGTGTTCTAGCCTATTGTTCATGTTCTAGCCTGTTGTTCACGTTCTAGTCTGTTGTTCGTGTTCTAGTCTGTTGTTCGTGTTCCAGCCTGTTCGTGTTCTAGCCTATTGTTCATGTTCTAGCCTGTTGTTCACGTTCTAGTCTGTTGTTCGTGTTCTAGCCTGTTCTTCATATTCTGGCGTGTTCTTCATATTGTTCCGAGGAAATACGAGTATTGTGTTCCTGAACATTGTTCAGTTTTGTTCCCCGCGTTGTTCATTACAGTCTCTGCTCTCACTCATTATTCTCATTATTCTTCCTCGTTTTCCTCCTTGATTACTCCCTAGATTTATTGTTTCCATTGCCCTCTTCTCTTCCTTCCCTTATTTCTTTCTTCCTTCCTTTTCTTTTTCCCTATCTCCTCGTTTTCCTCTCAGTTTCCTTCTCTCTCTCTCTCTCTCTCTCTCTCTCTCTCTCTCTCTCTCTCTCTCTCTCTCTCTCCCTTTCCCTTTGCCCCCATTCTGCACACCTTTCATTCTTTTTTTTCTTTCCCGTTTTCCTGGGTCCCTTATTCTTTTCCTCTACCCTCCCCTCCCTTCCTTTCCCCATCCCCCGTCCCCCCCTTTCTCACCCCTTCCCCCCTCTTCCATCCTTCCTTCCCTTTCCTTCTATCTCGCCTCTTCTCTCCCTCCATCCCCTCTCTTATTCCTCTCCCCTCCCTCTCCTCCTCCTTCCCCTCTCCTCAACGTCCAACAGACCCCAACTGTCGATGCTGACAAGATATTAACATCACCAACATCTGCGGCAGATGATTTGTATAGTCACCCCTCACGAGGGGAGGAGAGGGGAAGGTAGAGGGGGTGAGAGAGAGAGAATGAGGGAGAGAGAGAGAGAGAGAGAGAGAGAGAGAGAGGTCGTTAATCTTCTCCTTTTACCTCCCTTCCCTCATTCCACCTGTTCACAACACGTTCACAACGTGTTCACAGCACGTTCAAAATGTGTTCACATCAGGTACACAACGTGTTAGAAGTACATTCCCAATGTGTTCACATCAGGTACACAACGTGTTCAAGACTATTGCCGGACGCAAGACGAATCACCTACAAAAAAAAAAAAAAACGCTAAATTAACCCAACTGTAGAACTGTAAGAGAGGAGACATGATAATGACGTACACGATACTTAGAGAAACTCGGTGATTGAGAGAGAAAGAGAGACAGAGAATCACCTGTAGCTGGTCGAGGAGGGGCCAGGAGCCGTGAATCGACCCCCGACATTGACAAGTAGGTGAATACATATTGGTTTAGGGAAGATTTTCGCATTCATGTGCGTGTGTACGTGTGCATGTGTACTTGAGGACATGTGTGCATATGTACGTGAGGACGTGTGTGTACGTGTGCGTGTGTACGTGAGGATATGTGTGTGCGTGAGAACATGTGTGTTGCGTGAGTATGTGAGGACATGTGACTACGTGTGCGTGTGTACGTGAGGACATGTGTGTACGTGTGCATGTGTATGTGAGGACATGTAAGTGTACCTGTGTTCGTCTGCGTATGTACGTGAGGACATATGTGTACGTGTGCGTGTGTACGTATGCGTATGTATGTGAGGACATGTGTGTACGTGCGCGTGTGTACGTGTCCGTGTGTACGTGAGGACATATGTGTACGTGTGCGTGTGTACGTGAGGACGTGTGCACATGTGCGTGTTGGTCAGATACGGTCATGGAGTAATGTCACGGTACAGTCACTGTAATATCACGGTACAGTCACTGTAATGTCACGGTACAGTCACTGTAATGTCACGGAACACTCACTGTAATGTCACGGTACAGTGACAGTAATGCCTATGGTTCTAACTAGCAGGTGTTAACTTTCTCTGGTATACACTAGCAGGTGTTAACATCCTCTGGTATTCACTAGCAGGTGTTAACATCCTCTGGTATACACTAGCAGGTGTTAACTTCCTCTGGTATACACTAGCAGGTGTTAACATCCTCTGGTATACACTAGCAGGTGTTAACATCCTCTGGTATTCACTAGCAGGTGTTAACATCCTCTGGTATACACTAGCAGGTGTTAACTTCTCTGGTATACACTAGCAGGTGTTAACATCCTCTGGTATACACTAGCAGGTGTTAACATCCTCTGGTATACACTAGCAGGTGTTAACATCATCTGGTATACACTAGCAGGTGTTAACTTCCTCTGGTATACACTAGCAGGTGTTAACATCCTCTGGTATACACTAGCAGGTGTTAACATCCTCTGGTATACACTAGCAGGTCTTAACATCCTCTGGTATTCACTAGCAGGTGTTAACATCCTCTGGAATACACTAGCAGGTGTTAACATCCTCTGGTATACACTAGCAGGTGTTAACATCCTCTGGTATACACTAGCAGGTGTTAACATCCTCTGGTATACACTAGCAGGTGTTAACATCCTCTGGTATACACTAGCAGGTGTTAACATCCTCTGGAATACACTATCAGGTGTTAACATCCTCTGGTATACACTAGCAGGTGTTAACATCCTCTGGTATACACTAGCAGGTGTTAACATCCTCTGGTATACACTAGCAGGTGTTAACATCCTCTGGTATACACTAGCAGGTGTTAACATCCTCTGGTATACACTAGCAGGTGTTAACATCCTCTGGTATACACTAGCAGGTGTTAACATCCTCTGGTATACACTAGCAGGTGTTAACATCCTCTGGTATACACTATCAGGTGTTAACATCCTCTGGTATACACTAGCAGGTGTTAACATCCTCTGGTATACACTAGCAGGTGTTAACATCCTCTGGTATACACTAGCAGGTGTTAACATCCTCTGGATACACTAGCAGGTGTTAACATCCTCTGGTATACACTAGCAGGTGTTAACATCCTCTGGTATACACTAGCAGGTGTTAACATCCTCTGGTATACACTAGCAGGTGTTAACATCCTCTGGTATACACTAGCAGGTGTTAACATCCTCTGGATACACTACAGGTGTTAACATCCTCTGGTATACACTAGCAGGTGTTAACATCCTCTGGTATACACTAGCAGGTGTTAACATCCTCTGGTATTCACCAGCAGGTGTTAACATCCTCTGGTATTCACTACCAGGTGTTAACATCCTCTGGTATTCACCAGCAGGTGTTAACATCCTCTGGTTACCTAGGCAGGGTTAATCCTCTGGTATCACTGACAGGTGTTAACTCTCTGGTCATTTACGGGCTTAACTGGGTTCAGTTTGACGGTTAACCTGGTTCAGTTTGACAGTTAACCTGGTTCAGTTTTGCAGGTTTAACCTGGGTTCAGTTTGACAGGTTTAACCTGGGTTCAGCTTGACGGTTTAACCTCGGTTCACTTGACGGGTTAACCTGGGTTCAGTTACAGGTTTAACCTGGGGTTCAGTTGACGATTTAACCTGGGGTTCAGTTTGACGGTTAAACCTGGGTTCAGTTTGCGAGGTTTAACCTGGGGTTCATTGACAGGTGTTAACCTGGTTCAGTTGACAGTTAACCTGGGGTTCAGTTTGACGAGGTTAACCTGGGGTTCAGTTTGACGGTTTAACCTGGGTTCAGTTGAGGGTTAACCTGGGTTCATTACGGGTTAACCTGGGGTTCAGTTTGACGAGGTTTAACCTGGGGTTCAGTTTGACGGGGTTTAACCTGGGGTTCAGTTTGACGGGTTTAACCTGGGTTTCAGTTTGACGGGGTTTAACCTGGGGTTCAGTTTCACATTGTTCATGAACCAAAACTTTAAGTTCACATTTGAATTCAACGTCACAAAATTAGTTAGAAAAGCTCATTTTTTTAACTTCCACTTAGACCATTGTTGGCCAGTGTTATTTTATTGTATTTGTTGTATTTGTTGCATTTCTTTTATGTGTTGTATTTGTTTTATGTGTTGTATTTCTTTTATGTGTTGTATTTGTTTCTGTGATGCATTTGTTTCGTTTGTTGTATTTGTTTAATGTGTTGAATTTGTTTCTTGTGTTGTATTTGCTGTCTTCGTTGTATTTTTTGCAAGTTTTATTTGTTGTATTTGCTGTCTTCATTGTATTTCTTGTCTTTGTTTTGTTTTGTTTCTTGTTTTTTCTATTTTTATATCTCTTGTTTTATTGTATTTGTTGCCTTTGTTGAATTTCTTATTTTTTATATCTCTTATTGTATTTGTTGCCTTTGTTGTATTTCTCGTTTCATTATATTCTTGTCATGGTTGTATTTGTTGTTTTTGTTGTAGTTCTCGTCTTTATTGACTTTCTTTGTGCGATGTATTTGTCTGTAAATTTGTTTATGTCTTTGTTTTGTTTGTTTTATCTTGCCTGTGACGCAGTGTTTGTTGCATTTGTTGGACCTTGTTGTCTTTGCACTGTTGTTTTTGTTGTCTTTGCATCGTTCGTTGCATTTGTTGTCTTTACTGGATGAATATGTTGTATTTGATGTATTTGTGCAACTTTTGTTTTTGTTGTATATGTCCACACACGAATGATTATAATAATAATAATAATAATAATAATAATAATAATTATTATTATTATTATTATTATTATTATTATTATTATTATTATTATTATTATTATTATTATTATTATTATTATTATTATTATTATTATCATCATCATCAAATCTATTAATGTTTTTGTTTTAATAATCATCTGAGAGCCAATAAGCTACAATAACAATTTATTTGTTCAACAAATACCTATGTAACTCCCGCGTTGTTCAACTGTTTGATTAAACTGTTAACTTTTGCTGTTGATGGCGAATATCTGTTGAGTGTGACTTAACTTCTGTTAGCCACGCGGTGTTAGCACGCGGTATTAGCCACGCGGTGTTAGCCACAGGGTGTTAGCCACGCGGTTTAGCCACGCGGTGTTAGCCACGCGGTGTTAGCCACGCGGTGTTAGCAACGAGATTATATAGAGAACTGTTATCCTTAAGTAATTTATAAACACATACGTTATAGCTCGTGGGAGAGACCTGGCAACAACAGCCTGGTTGATCATCCAAGGGTTTCGGTTTATCAGACACACACTCCCATCATCAGCGCCGGAACAACTGGGAGTAATTACCAGGCATCACAGCTGGTCACTATCAAAGCAAGAATTCTCTGTTTAAACTAAGTTGTCGCTTTCAAAATATATCTGCGGGACACTGATAAATCCATTAATTTTTCAGTTTTACAAGATCTATGCTAAAACTTATAGTAAGCTAAGGGTTTTTTTTCATTCACGAATAAGCTACGTTATTTAGTAGACAGCTAGATGAGTGTGTGAATCTTACACGTGGTGAATCTTACACGTGTATGAGGCGTTCACTTGAGGCTTCATACTAAGAATATACAGCACACGAATAACCCTCTCACCTATGTGAGGGTTATTTGCGTATTGTTCCAGTCACGGTATTCGGCTTTTTTTGTTTTCTAAGAATATAAAGGGAGTTTGTAAACGATCGATTTTGCTGTCAAAACTGGGAAATCCTGAGATAAGAGAGGCTGGTAGTTCAAGTGGCAGCGATCCCTAACTGTAGAATTACATGGGACTGCCAGTGTGGTGTCATCTACCCACAATGCTCCGAAACACGGTGTTCAGAGTTACGTGCCGAGCATTGCACCTCGACCACTTGACAAGACAAACAATACCAGACCTCCGATCACAAGGCAGAGGATACACACTCTGGGGTTTTTTGTGTGTGTTGGTGATCGCCTAGTTATGTTTGCAGGGGTCCGGTCGTGGCTTCTTAACTACTATCGACCGACTTTTACATTGGTGGAAAGAGAGACGAACCTGGGGAATTTTATGTTGAGAAATGTCTCGGCCGGTATTTACCAAATACCAAAAAAAAAAAAATGAAACTCAGTTTGTGGAAAACTAATGCTGTGACACACTGCCTAATTCTTTACGCGTGTGAAAACTCAGCTGTGATAACGGTGGGACAACGGTAGGACAACGGTGGGACAACGGTGGGACAACGGTAGGACAACGGTGGGACAGTTTCGGTTCATCCTGAACCGAAACGTTGTCCCACCGCGCCTCTTCTAAAACCCGTAAGGACATAAGAATGGAGGAACACTAGGAGGGGGGGAAAGGGAGGCCTTCTACCCCTGCTAGGGAAGTCATTCTCAAACCCTCTAACCAACAAAATATTAAATTACGGGTTTTTTTGTTAAAACCAAAATTTACCCGTGGAGTCAGACGAATGTTTTGCCTCAGGACGACGTGAATGTTATGGCGTGTTAACAATAGTTTTAAACGACAAAATTATACACTCTTTAATTTTACCCTCTAATTGTACCCTGTAATTACACCCTCTCCCTAAACTTAAAGTCCCTCTGGATACGTAATACATAAAGTTGCCTTCATGATTTACCGTTGTTCTGCTGTTGCTTTACTGTTCTACTGTTGCTGTTACTTTACTGTTGTTCTGCTGCTGCTTTACTATTTATTCTTCTAGTGTTGCTGTTGCTATTCTGTTCTTCTACTGTTAATGTTGCTTTACTTTGTTCTACTGCTGCTGATTTTCAAATGTTGTTCTACTGTTGCTGTTTTTTCAACTGTTGTTCTGCTGCTGCTGCTGTTGTTTTACTGTTGTTCTACTGTTGCTGTTGCTTTACAGTTGCTGCTTTCCTATTGTTGTTTGCTGCTGCTTTACTGTTGTTCTACTGTTGCTATTATTTGCTGTTCTACTGTTACTGCTTCTTTCCTGTTGTTCTTTTGTAGTTGTTATTGTTCATTTTGTTATTGTTCTTTTCTTGTTATTGTTCTTTTCTTGTTATTCTTTCCTTGTTATTGTTCTTTTGTTGTTATTGTTCTTTTGTCGTTGTTGTTAGTGTTCTTTTGTTGTTATTGTTCTTTTGTCGTTGTTGTTAGTGTTCTTTTGTTGCTATTGTTCTTCTGTCGTTGTTATGGTTGTTACCTTTTGTTGGTGTTGCTATTGTTCTTTTGTTGTTATTGTTTCATTATAGTTCTGTTTATTTACTGTTCTACTGTTGTTGATACGTTAACATCGTTCTGTTGTTGCTGTTTCTTTACTGTTCTACTGTTGTTGCTACGTTAACATCGTTCTGTTGTTGCTGTTTAATATTCTACTGTTGTTTCTGCCCTAATGTTGTTCTACCGTTGATGCTACGTTACTGTTCTTCTGTTGTTGCTGTTTCTTTACTGTTCTACTGTTGATGCTGTCCTACTGTTCTTCTACTGTTGATGCTACGTCAATATTGTCCTGTTGTTACTGTTATACAACTGTTGCTCCTTGACTGTTGTTTTACTACCTATGCTAATCTGTTTTTCTTTTGTTGCTGTTTCTTCACTCTTCTACTGTTGTTGCTTGTTTTACTGTTGTTCTACTGTTGTTACTTTATACTGCCATTTTTGTCCAGAAAATTTTACACAATTGTTCATTTAGTTCTGAGTCACATCTTCCGTTATTTTCTCTGTTACTATATCTGTTTTTTTCAGTTATATTTGACTGTTTTCGTTACATATTACTGTTTCAGTTTCCGTTGACTGTTTTTGTTAGTTACCTTTGACTGTTTCCGTTACATTACTCTATTACGATACCTGATACTGCTGCTGCTGCTGCTACTCTACTGCTACTGCTACTACTACTACTACTGTTTCTGCTTCAGCTGCTACAACTAGTAGCAGTAGTAGCGGGAGGTGTTAGAGACGCTTGGAGGTTCAAACAACGATCAATAAGGAGTGAGGTTCAAACAACGATCAATAAGGACTGAGGTTCAAACAACGATCAATAATGGCTGAGGTTCAAACAACGATCAATAATGCTGAGGTTCAAACAACGATCAATAAGGAGTGAGGTTCAAACAACGATCAATAATGGCTGAGGTTCAAACAACGATCAATAATGACTGAGGTTCAAACAACGATCAATAATTGCTGAGGTTCAAACAACGATCAATAATGGCTGAGGTTCAAACAACGATCAATAATGACTGAGGTTCAAACAACGATCAATAATGACTGAGGTTCAAACAACGATCAATAATGGCTGAGGTTCAAACAACGATCAATAATGCTGAGGTTCAAACAACGATCAATAATGCTGAGGTTCAAACAACGACTCAAATGGCTGAGGTTCACACCAATTACCTTTAACAACGCTAACTTTAACAACTAACAACCTAACCTAACCTGACCTAACCTTAAATAACATTACCTAACCTATCCTAACCTGTCCTACCCTATCCTCACCTAACTAAACCTAAGCTAACCTTACCTAACCTTACCTACCTATCCTACCCTATCCTTCCCTATCTTAACTTTGCTAAGCAAAGTGAGAAAGATTAAATATTCTAGTGTCTTAAGCAAGAATGGCGACTAACAGAATTATCAATACTAGAATAATCGATAATAGAATGATCAGTAGCAGAATTGTCAATAATAATATGATCATTAATGGAATGATCAATAATATAGTGATCAATAATGGAAATCAGTAGTATAATGCAACAGTAGAATGATCAATAATAGAAGAATCAATAATAGAATGATCTGTAATATGAGGATCAATAATGGAATGATCAATAATTGAATGATCAATAATTGAATGATCAATAATTGAATGATCAATAATTGAATGATCAATAACAGTGTTAAAACCACAACATATATAGGAGTGGAGTCGCTAACAGTACTATCACCAACAGTATTGTCGCCAACAACGTAATCGCCAGCGATATAATCGCCAACAGTATTGTCACCAACAGTATTGTCCGAAACGCTAGTCACGAACAGTCTAATCACCAACAGTACAATCCCCAACACCATAGTCACCAACAGTACAATCACCAACAGTACAACCCAAAACACTATAATCCCCAATAGTCCATTCACCAACAATGCAATCCCCAACACCATAGTCACCAACAGTACAATCACCAACAGTACAACCCAAAACACTATAATACCCAATAGTCCATTCAGCAACAATACAATCCCCAACACCATAGTCATCAACAATACAATCACCAACAGTAGAATCCCCAACAGTATAGTCACCAACAGTAGAATCCGCAGCAGTATAGTCACCAACAGCATAATCACCAAAAGTGTAATCACTAACAGACTAATCACCAACAGTACAATCACCAATAGTATAATAACCAACAGTACAATCCCCGACAGTACAATAGCAAAAAGTATAATTCCCAACAGTACAATCACCAACAATACAATCAACAACAGGACAATCACCAACAGTATAATCATCAACAGTATAATGAACAACAGTTGATAAATTAGACACATATGCGAAACGTTTCCTCAATAAAGATACCCAAGTGTTGTACATGTGTCTAATTTATCAACCTCGGTTCTCTGAACCCTTCATTTACATGAACAACAGTACAATCTCCAACAGTCCAATCCTCAACAGTACAATCCCAACAGTACAATCCCAACAATACAATCACCAACTATGCAATCACAAACAGTACAATCACCAACAATATAATAACAAACAGTACAATCCCCAAAAGCAAAATCACCAACAATACAATAACAGTACAATCACAAAAGTATAATCACCAAAATCCCAATCACCAATAGTACAATCACCAACAGTACAATCACTAACAGTACAATGATCAACGGTATAATCACGAACAGTACAATCCCCAACAATATTATCACCAACAATACAATAACTAGCAGTACAATCCGCAACAGTATAATCACCAACAATACAATCACCAGCAGTACAATCACTAACAGTACAATAACTAACAGTACAATCACTAACAGTACAATCATTAACAGTACAATCACCAACATAAAATTGCACTGGACTTTAATTAATTTTGGACATATATATTGTTTCCCATCTTAGAATATACAAGGTGTGGGACGCTCTGAAAAAAACAGCAAAATCATATTATAATTTCCTATAAATAAACTGGCAATGAAAAAAAAATAAAAATAAAATGAAAAAAGGGATTGATTTTTTGGAGAGAGTCGAAGTGTTCATTGTTTTTGTGTGAAGTCTAAAATTATTTAAGTTTGTGTGATGCTGCGAGGGCATCACCGAGATGCTGCGAGGGCATCACCGAGATGCTGCGAGGGCATCACCGAGGCTTCCCGGAGATCCTCACCAGAGCTTCATCTTCAAAGTTCAGAGAGTTCCCTGAACTGACCCTGAATGCCTTCCGTCCACACCTCCTTCTTCCACAGGCGCTGTATAGTCCCGACGGGTTTAGCGCTCCCCCATGATAATTATAATAATTTAAAGTTGAGAGTCTGAGGAGAACCAGGACAATGGCTGTCCTTAGGAAAACAAGGTTTATCTCGGAGGCTTCGGAAATGGAAATTGGACGGCATTTCGTCCATGACCGTTAATGAGGTCGGAAAGGAGCGAAACGTCGTCTAGTTTTCATTTCCAACTTGTGGATTAATTGCCAACGCTTCCAGCCGCAGCAGTGACTCTCTTCTCACATACTGTGTTTACCTCGGCGAGCCTTCTCTTAGCGACTCACGGGACAGTCATGTCATCGTCTTTAGGACCTACTAAGTTGACCTCTGGGTATCTACATGTTCTTGCCCCACCGTCCACAGAATTGACATGGGGTTGTACAGTAAACTACCCACTTCAGTGGCAAAATCTAAAATCTAATCTGGACAGAGGTAAATACGGACATTGGATGGATGATTGATCAGCGCGACCGGACGCTGTAACGTCTGGACCATTGACAAAAAGAAATCATTGGCTTGCATGCAGATGTGACAAGTGCAACAAGATACTGAACACTTACTTGCAAACCGTGGGTCTGAGGTGGAAGTCCCGTACCATGATGCGGAGGCGGGGGCGGCGTAGTGGGACAGGTCAGTGTTGCAATACTGGTACGTCGAGTGAGTTCCGAACTGCGCCATGTGTGCCATGGGGCTCATACCGTACGGGTTCTGCATGGCGGCGGCGAAGTCGTTAACGGAGGCCGAAGCGGCAATTCCTGAGGCAGCGAAGGTGCTGCTGCTGGTGCTGCTGCTGCCACTGGAGCCCCGCCCTGCTGCTGCTGCTGCTGCGGCCGCTGCTGCTGCTGCCACGTCCACAGTAGAGGCCAGGGTGTCCAGAGGGCTCAGCAGGGAGGTGACGGAGAAGGGCTGGTTCGTCCTGGGGCTCCCGCTCATGACCTAATGCCCCACCATGGCCCTCACTGTGGCCCTCACCACTGTGTGGCCCTACCACTATGGCCCTGCCACTGTGACCCTAATCACCGTGGCCCTTGAGTGACACTCGCAGCAAGTTACACCTTCACTTGCGACACTATCACCCTTAGTTTCTTGTTACCCTTCAACGCGTCGTTGAAATACTCATACGTTGTTTAACAACTAATAAAATCGTGGCACTTGTCAATCGTCGGTCAAGCGGTAAACACTGGCGGCGTAGCGCGTAAGTCCTGCTCAAGAGGAGCGCATAAGAATCCCCCTGAGGTGCGTAACAAAAGATCTTGAGGGAGTCTCAGTATTGTAAAAGTCAAGCGTCACCTTGAGGTCAATCGATGACTAGAGACCTGGCAGGAGGGGCCGTCGAACCTTCCTCATTGGCGCTGAAGATATGGATCACAGACTCGATGGCACTCTTGAGTCACCTTCAGGTCAAGAGTTACACTGGCGGCACTAGGGATAAAAGTGTGTGCTCATAAGAGCCTGGCACCTGATCACTTGTTCTTGCCCGCGGCGGAGGCAGCTTGCGGCTGCTGGCTTCTTGTAGCATGCGGCGGCTCTTGTGGTTTTTACTGGAGTGCTCGTTACAGTTAATGCTGTGTGAGAAGCAGCAAATGAGCTTAGATCTGGCTTCCAGTAATATGATAGCACTGGCTTGATAGCGAGTGGAGATTGGAGAGCACTCTGAGCCTTCCGACATTTTCCTAACCAAGCTCAACTTTACATCTTGCCATCTGGGGGCGGGGCGATTGGGCTGGCCAGCCATTGAGCGCGCGTAATTTCCCACGAGGGCGGGTTTTGGGCCGGCGTCAACCAATGAAAACCCGTCAAGCTCCGTCAAAGTCAAATCCCACCAATCAATAGCTGAGGCGGAAACACTTAATATGATTGGCTGGTCTCGAGTGCCTCCCCACTTGAGATTGGTCCATAGATTTGGAATATTTGTGAACTCACTGCGGGGTGGCTATGAGAAATAACAATGAGAGGAAAAAGAATGAATACTAAACTGAAAAGAGACTGTTTTACAGACGAAAAGAGCAGAATAGAGAGAGACGTTGGGCTGTACATTAATATTACATTACAGACAGTCGACCATGTTAGGGGGGGGGGGCGCTAAATTAACAACCCCTTTGTCCCCCTTCAACCATCTCCCGCACCCTAGCTTTCCCTGCGGCTGCTTCCCGCCGCCGCCGCCACCGGCCGCAGCAGCAGTGGCGTATATTGCCGCCGTAATAACGGGTGAAGGTGGTGCAGGAGGCCCAGCAGGGGCAGTGCTGTGACAAAGGAGGCAGTGGAGCGGCCACCTCCACCGTTACCTCAACCTCCCTCCCCCATGAAGGTCCTACTGCTGCTGCTGTTGCTGTTGCTGTTGCTGCTGCTGCTGCTGCTGTTGCTGCTGCTGCTGCTGCTGCTGCTGTTACTGCTGCTGCTGTTGCTGCTGCTGCTGCTGTTCTGCTGCTGCTGTTCTGCTGCTGCTGCTGCTGCTGTGAGAGAAAATGCTTCCCTGGTGACCTTTTTTGGACCATTACTGGTGAATACCATGATCTTTGTCCTGGCGACCCCCTGCCTCTGTCTCCTCCCTGCCCCTGCTTCTTCCCTGCCCCTCTACCTCTGCCTTCTCTTTGCCCCTGCTTTTCCCCTTCCCCTGCCTCCTCCCTGCCCCTACCCCCCACATCCCTCTCCCATGCTGCTACTCTTGCTATCTCATCTCTTCTCTTTTCTCTTCCGTTTCCTTTCCTCCTTCCTTCCCTTTTCTTTCCCCTCTCTTGTCTATACCCTTCCTCTCTCCTCTTCTACCCTTTCCTTTCCTTCTTCTTTGCTTGCTTGTCTAACGTCTCTCCTTCCTTCCTCCCTCCTGTAGAAACGTTATTTTCCCATACCCTTCCTTCCCTCCCCCTTCCTTCCCTCCCCTTCCTTCCCTCCCCCTTCCTTCCCCTCCTTCACTTCACCATCGATTACTTTCTTCACCCTCCCCATGCATCTTCTCTCTCTGGCGTCTTTCCCGTTTCAACTTCTCTCTTTTCCTTTATTCTTTCTCTCTTCCTTCATTCTTCTTTTCTTCACTCACTTTCCTTTCCCTCCCTCCCTTCACCTCCCTCCCTCCCTTCACCTTCCTCCCTCCATTCACCTTCCTCCCTCCATTCACCTTCCTCCCTCCATTCACCTTCCTCCCTCCATTCACCTTCCTCTCTCCTTCACCTTCCTCCCTCCCTTCACCTTCCTCTCTCCCTTCACCTTCCTCCCTTCACCTTCCTCCCCTTTCACCTTCCTCCCTCCCTTCACCTTCCTCACTCCCTTCACCTTCCTCCCTCCCTTCACCTTCATTCCTCCCTTCACTCTACCTCCCTTCATTTTCCTCCCCTCCCTCCCTTCACTTTTCTCCCTTCATTTTTTCTCTCCCCTCCCTTCACTTTGCCTCCCCTCCTTTCACTTTTCTCTCCCTCCCTTCACTTTCCTCCTTTCCTTTCAATTTTACTCCCATCCTTCACTCCCTCCTTTCCTTCACTCTCCCTTCCTTCACTCTTCCTTCTAATTCTACCTTCGTTCTCAGGTAATTATTCTTTCTCACTTTGCTCTCTTTTATTACAATTCTCATCAAGCTTTATTAACCTGTCTCATTACACATCTTTATTACGCGTTCCTCACTCCCTTACTACGCTTCCCACACATCTTTATAACTCTTCTACTTGGAGGGTATTCCGGGGGTCAACGCCCCCGCGGCCCCGTCCATCACCAGGCCTCGCGGTGGATCAGGGCCTGATCAACCAGGCTGTTACTGCTGGCCGCACGTAGTCCACGTATGAACCACAGTCCGGCTGGTCTGTAACTAACTTTGGGAACCTCTTGAAGACAGCTAGTGCTCTTTTTTTAATCCCTCTTATGTATGACGGGAGGCTGTTGAACTGTCTTGGGCCTCTGACACTTATTGTGATTTGAGTGTGCTGATTTGGGAGCAATCCCACTAGGAATTTCCAGGTGTAAATTATGATGTATCTTTCTCTTCGTGCGTTCAAACGTTCCCAGTAATTAAGGTACCTAACTGAATTGATACCTGTAGTGAAGGTTCTCTGTACATTCTCTAGATCTGTAATTTCACCTGTCTTAAAAGAATCTGTTAGTGTACAGTAGTATTCCAGCTTAGAGAGAACAAGTGACTTAAAGAGGATCATTAGCTTAACATCCCTTGTTTTGAGGGTTCTCATTATCCATCCTATCATTTTCCTCGCGATTATGATAATAACACTATTGTAGTCCTTGAAGGCGAGATCCACTGACATTATCACTCCTAAGTTCTTTACGCTAATTTTCGCTCTAGTGAATAGTTAGAATTTGCTTTATACTCCGTTCTAAGTTTTATTTCCACAACGATTCCGTAACGCAGTAACTACTGTCTGTTCTCATTGAACATCATACTGTTGTTGTTTATTTGCGTCCTACTGGAAGACTTGGGTTATATCCACCTGGAGATTTACGGTGCTCTGGTGGATGTCACTCTCAGGCATATTTTAGTATCGTTTGCAAAGGATTATACAGTTTATGTCTCTGTCAGATATAAGGATAAGGAAGAGGATGTGGGAAGAGTAGTGTGTCTTGGGCAACACAACTCTTCACTGTGGCAGCCTCTGACTTAACTCTGAAGTATACCTGGAGAGGGTTTCGGAGTCAACGCCCCCGCGGCCTGGTCTGCCAACAGGCCTTGATTAGAAAATTAAAATTCCATCTGCCCACTTTTCCAATTATTCCATTTTGCAAGCATTTTGTACACTATTATACTATGATCATATTTCTCTAAGGCTTTTGTAAAGTCTGTGTATGCTACATTTGCTTTCTGTTTATCTTCCAGGTCATCAAAGTTGACGTTATAGTGGTACAGTAGTGGCGCGAGGCAGCAACGACCTGCCACCTTCCTGGAATGGGGATATAACAGTTGTTTCTAACGACCCAACTGTTTGGGCTTCGTTTCTGTGGAATATTTAAGGCACGTCATATAAGTTTCTAACAGTTCTTGATGAATACTGGTTCCTTGAGTCTGGACCAGGTCAACATGCATGGGCATGGTATCAGTGGCTTTTCCAGAGTCCACTGGTATGAGGGTTAAGTCAGTAATTTTGGAGATATTGATAAAGGTTTGAGACTCCTTCATGGAATTCGTTCAGATTGTTGACTTTTAGTTTGATTAACGACTCACTAAATAGAGTTATATTAAGACCTCAGTACCTCTTGATTTCATTGCTGCTAATACTTTAAGTTCTGTCTTGTTTGTGTTTGTTGCTGTTGTGTTTGTTGTTGTTGTTGTTGTGTTGCTATTACTGATGTTGTATTTGTTGCTGTTGTGTTATTTTGTTTGTTGATGTTGCTGCTATCGCTATTTTTATTGTTGTGTTTGTTGCTGTTGTTACTATTGTGTTTGTTGCTATTGTTGCTGTTGTGTTTGTTGCTGTTGATGCTATTGTGTTTGTTGCTGTTGTGTTTGTTGCTGTTGTGTTTGTTTCTGTTGTTGCTGTTGTGTTTGTTGCTATTGTTGCTGTTATTGCTTTTGATGTTGTCGTATTTGTGTTGCTGTATTGTTTGTTGCTATTTTGTGTTGTTGCTTTGTTCATGTCTTTTTGCTGATGTGTTTGTTGCTGTTTGTTGCTCTATTTGTCTGTGTTTGTTGCTGTTTTTCTTGTGTTTTGCTGCTGTTTGTTGTTTGTGTTTTTTGGGATTATTAGGTGTTGATGTTGTTGTTGGTAGTGGTGATGGTGTTGTTGTTGTTATTTTTGTCGTTGTTATACGAGGGGCAAGTGAGAAATGGGAGGTAATCAGGTTTGATTCGAGGATGGGGGAGAGTAGTTATAAATCCTGGCATCAAGAGCCCTTCACCAGCATCAAACCTCCTCACATGAAAGCAGAAAACATCAAGGTGAGGCTGATCTACCTCCTTCAGCATACAGAAGGAGAGGAGATTCTCAGCTTCTCTGGGGAAGTATTACTGCCGGGAATAATACTGTCTTACTTTTATTGTAGCTGCCTTTATATATATATATATATATATATATATATATATATATATATATATATATATATATATATATATATATATATATATATATAGTGTAATGAACACTTGTCAATGCTCAATAATAACCACATGAAGACAGTAGCTCAGGAGACTGATTGATCTGTGTATTTCGACTCATTCTGGGATCCTCTTCAGCCATATTTGTCGGGTCACCAAGTATACTATACCCCTTCCACAACACTGCCAGCGAGCCACATCAAGACCATGTTCATCGTGTTGGCTGTAATGCATAGATTACTTGGACCAAGTTACACCGGTAAGGAATCATTTACTTATTTACCACTTTATTGAAATAACTGTTAACAATGGTAAGGAGTTGTTCTATCCTGGGTTTGTGACAATTTTATTCTTGAAAAGAGGACTGAGTGAGGTGATACAGGAGTGGACCGCCTCGTTGTTCAGTGGTGGATACTCTAGGCTCCAGGTCGAGCCTCCAGTGTTTACCCTGGCCACGCTGCCCTGAACGCTGCGACTGGAAACACGTGTCCGGCCCCTGGAGTCCAGCTCGGGCCGTCAGGAGAAGAAAACACGGTGCACACGACTGATAAACACGGGGGCCATATACGGCTGGTGGACCCGGGATGAGGCGGTCGCTGGGCGGCGCGAGGTCCACCGCGATGTCTGCAAGATGCTAATGCCAGTAGCTGAATAAGGAGATGCGGAGGAAGTCAATAAACTTCAATTTGCAAGAGCGAGGTGCTTCACCATGACGGAATATTGTCTTAGCCGCAGTCATGGAGCACCGCCGATACACGATCCGTAAACTGCAGATTGCAGCAGCACACTCCAACGCTGTTATCAAAAAATTCTCCGCTGGAAGCGAAAAAAAGGGTTTCGGACACAAAGCACGATTGTTAAATCTCGACTACTGTGAGTGAATGACCTCTTCTTTCTCCTCTTCCTTCCCTCTCTCTTCTTCAAGCCTCCGCTTCCTACCCTTTACCTTCCTTCCTTCCTCTTGTTCAAGCATCCTCTTCCTTTCCTCTCCTCATATTCTTCCTTGCTCTTGCTCACACCTCTTCCTTCCCTCTCCCACCCCTTTTCCTTTCCCTTGGTCACTCTTCCTCTTCATTCCATCTTCTTGCACCTCCTCCTCCAAGGATTTCAAACACTGACAACGATGGAATTGACCACCCGTGACCACACACACACACACACACACACTGCTACTGCTGTAGCGACAAACACTGTAACTACAAACAATGGCATATTCACCTATAATCCATCCCTAATGACCAGAACAAGACTACAAAAGATTGCGAGACTAGTTCTCAAGTAGTCGTAGACGGATACCAAACTTCGTCATCAATGGACGGGTTTCCATCTCTCACTTAACGAGACAGAGGATCGAGCCGCCACTACCGTGTGGCCCACACAGTTTCAACACTTTGCAATACATCAAAAAAATCACAGTACTGTAACCATGGGGCTGGTACGAGTGAACAGCACCGTGAACTGAACCACAGTAGAGGGAAGCCTCGTTCATAGCATCCTAAGCTCCAGTTGTCATTTTCGCTTTGTTTACACTGGGAATGTGACCTTCATCTCCCTTGCCTGGCGATGATGATGATGATGATTAACATGTTCTCATGTGTAATCATCATTAATGTGGTTTAGACCAGTTGAAAGGCTTACGAAGCTGCTATAACGGCCGCTGTTCCTGTCACCCAAACACTCACAAGGAGCACAGGTATACGACGCTTTAGTTAAGCGTTAGATCACCATGTTGATTATCATGGTGATCTCTGAGCTTATCAGTTTAGTGGTGGTGAAAGCTCCCCAGGAGAGCTTAGTTTGTGTGAGGTGCAGGGGACGGAGGTTGTGTGAGGTGCAGGGGACGGAGGTTGTGTGAGGTGCAGGGGACGGAGGTTGTGTGAGGTGCAGGGACGGAGGTTGTGTGAGGTGCAGGGGACGGAGGTTGTGTGAGGTGCAGGGGACGGAGGTTGTGTGAGGTGCAGGGGACGGAGGTTGTGTGAGGTGCAGGGGACGGAGGTTGTGTGAGGTGCAGGGGACGGAGGTTGTGTGAGGTGCAGGGGACGGAGGTTGTGTGAGGTGCAGGGGACGGAGGTTGTGTGAGGTGCAGGGGACGGAGGTTGTGTGAGGTGCAGGGGACGGAGGTTGTGAGGTGCAGGGGACGGAGGTTGTGAGGTGCAGGGGACGGAGGTTGTGTGAGGTGCAGGGGACGGAGGTTGTGAGGTGCAGGGGACGGAGGTTGTGTGAGGTGCAGGGGACGGAGGTTGTGGAGGTGCAGGGGACGGAGGTTGTGTGAGGTGCAGGGGACGGAGGTTATGTGAGGTGCAGGGACGGAGGTCAGGTGGAGGGCAGGGGACGGAGGCAGGGAGGTGCAGGGGGACGGAGGTTGTGGAGGCGGGGGACGGAGGTGTGGAGGCAGGGGACGGAGGTTGGGAGGGCAGGGGACGGAGGTCAGGAGGTGCAGGGACGGAGGTGTGTGAGGCAGGACGGAGTGTGAGGTGCAGGGGACGGAGGTTGTGTGGAGGTGCAGGGACGGAGGTTGTGTAGAGGTCAGGGGAGGAGGTGTGTGAGGTGCAGGGGACGGAGGTTGTGTGAGGTGCAGGGGACGGAGGTTGTGTGAGGTGCAGGGACGGAGGGTGTGTGTGAGGTGCAGGGGACGGAGGTTGTGGAGTGCAGGGGACGGAGGCTGGTGAGTGCAGGGGACGGAGGTTGTGGAGTGCAGGGGACGGAGGTGTGTGAGGTGCAGGGGACGGAGGTTGTGTGAGGTGCAGGGACGGAGGTTGTGAGGGGCAGGACTGGAGGTACATGTGAGGTGCAGGGGACGGAGGTTGTGTGAGGCAGGGGACGGAGGTGTGTGAGGTGCAGGGGACGGAGGTTGTGTGAGGGCAGGGGACGGAGGTTGTGGGAGGTGCAGGGGGACGGAGGTTGTGTGGGGGTGCAGGGGACGGAGGTGCAGTGAGGTGCAGGGACGGAGGTAGTGTGAGGTGCAGGGGACGGAGGTTGTGGAGGCAGGGGGACGGAGGTTGTGGAGGTGCAGGGGACGGAGGTTGTGTGAGGTGCAGGGGACGGAGGTTGTGAGGTGCAGGGAGGAGGGAGGCAGGGACGGGGGGTGTGAGGTGCAGGAGGACGGAGGTGTGTGAGTGCAGGACGGGGGTTGTGGAGGCAGGGGACGGAGGTAGTGGAGTGCAGGACGGAGGTTGTGAGGTGCAGGGACGAGGTTAGTGAGGGGCAGGGGACGGAGGTTGTGGAGGTGCAGGGACGAGGTTATGTGAGTGCAGGGACGGAGGTGTGAGGTGCAGGGACGGAGGTTGTGTGAGGGGACAGGGGACGGAAGGTTGTGGAGGTGCAGGGACGGAGGTTGTGGAGGTGCGGCGGATTTGGAGGTGCAGGAGGTGCAGGGGACGGAGGTTGTTAGTGCAGTGACGGAGGTTGGTGGCAGGGACTTGGGGGGTGGGGGTGCAGGGGACGGAGGTTAGGAGGTGCAGGGGACGGAGGTTGTGTAGTGCAGGGACGGAGGTTGTGGAGTGCAGGGGACGGAGGTTGTGTGAGGTGCAGGGACGGATAGTGGAGGTGCAGGGGACGGAGGTTGTGTGAGTGCAGGGGACGGAGGTTGTGGTTGGAGGTGCAGGGACGGAGGTTGTGTGGGGGGTGAAGGGGCGGAGGTAGTGTGAGGTGCAGGGGACGGAGGTTTGTGAGGCAGGGGACGGAGGTTGTGTGAGGCAGGGGACGGAGTTGTGTGGTGCAGGGACGGAGGTTGTGAGTGCAGGGACGGAGTGTGAGGTGCAGGGACGGAGGTTGTGGAGGTGCAGGGGACGGAGGTTGGTGAGTGCAGGGGACGGAGGTTGTGTGAGTGCAGGGGACGGAGGTTGTGTGAGGGGCAGGGGACGGAGGTTGTGTGAGTCAGGGACGGAGGTTGTGTGAGGTGCAGGGGACGGAGGTTGTGTAGGTGCAGGGACGGAGTGTGTGGGGCGGGACGGAGGTTGGTGGAGTGCAGGGGGCGGAGGTGTGTGAGGTGCAGGGACGGAGGTTGTGTTAGGTGCAGTCGACGGAGGTAGGTAGGTGCAGGGACGGAGGTTGTGTGAGGCAGGGACGGAGGTTGGAGGTGCAGGGACGGGTTGGTGAGTAGGGACGAGGTTGGAGGTGCAGGACGGAGGTTGTGGAGGTGAGGGGCGGAGGTAGTGTGAGTGAGGGACGGAGGTTGTGTAGGTGCAGGGGACGGAGGTTGTGTGAGGCAGGGACGGAGGTTGTGTAGGTGGAGGTAGGACGGAGGTTGGGAGTGCAGGACGGAGGTTGTGTGGAGTGCAGGGACGAGGTTGTGTGAGGTGCAGGGGGCGTGAGGAGTTGTGAGTGGGAGGTGCAGGGACGGAGGTTGTGTTAGGTGCAGGGGACGGAGGTTGTGTGAGGTGCAGGGGACGGAGGTTGTGGAGGGCAGGGGACGGAGGTGTGGAGGTGCAGGGGGACGGAGGTTGTGGAGGTGCAGGGGACGGAGGTTGTGAGGTGCAGTGGACGGAGGCGTGAGGTGCAGGGACGGAGGTTGTAGGAGGTGCAGGGGACGGAGGTTGTGGTGCAGGGACGGAGGTGTGAGAGCAGGGCAGGTTGTGAGGTGCAGGACGGAGGTTGTGAGGTGCAGGGACGGAGGTTTGTGGAGTGAGGGACGGAGGTTGTGTGAGGTGCAGGACTGAGGTGAGGGGCAGTGGGTGACGAGTTTATGCAGGGACGGAGGTTGTGGAGGTGCAGGGGACGGAGGTTGGGAGGCAGGGGACGGAGGTTGTGTGAGGTGCAGGGACAGGGGCAGGACGGAGGTTGTGTGAGTGCAGGACGGAGGTTGGAGGCAGGGGACGGAGGTTGGTGGGAGGTGCAGGGGACGGAGGTTGTGAGGCAGGGGACGGAGGGTGTGAGGAGACGGAGGTGGAGGCAGGGGACGGAGTGTGTGAGGTGCAGGGGACGGAGGTTGTGGAGTGCAGGGGACGGAGGTTGTGTGAGGCAGGGACGGAGGTGGTGAGGTGCAGGGACGGAGGTTGTGAGGTGCAGGGGACGAGGTTGTGAGGTGCAGGGACGGAGGTTGTGTGAGTGCGGACGGAGGTTGTGTGAGGTGCAGGGGACGGAGGTGTGAGTGCAGGACGGAGGTTGTGGAGGTGCAGGGGACGGAGGTTGTGAGGGCAGGACGGAGGTTGTGAGGCAGGGGACGGAGGTTGTGTGAGTGCAGGGGACGGAGGTCAGGGGACGGAGGTTGTGATCAGGGGACGGAGGTAGGTGCAGGGAGGGGTTGTGGCAGGGGACGGAGGTTGTGTGGAGGTGCAGGGACGGAGGTTGTGTGAGGTGCAGGGACGGAGGTTGAGGGCAGGGACGGAGGTGTGGGTGCAGGGGACGGAGGTTGTGTGAGGGGCAGGGGGACGGAGGTTGTGGAGTGCAGGGGACGGAGGTTGTGGGATGCGGGGAGGGGTGAGTGCGGACGGAGGTTTGGAGGCAGGGACGGAGGTGGAGGGCAGGGGACGGAGGTTGTGAGGTGCAGGGGACGGAGGTTTGTGAGTGCAGGGGACGGAGGTTTGTGAGGTGCAGGGGACGGAGGTTGTGAGTGCAGGGACGGAGGTTGGTGAGGTGCGGGACGAGGTTGTGAGGTGCAGGGGACGGAGGTTGTGTGGAGGTGCAGGGACGGAGGTTGTGTGAGGTGCAGGGGACGGAGGTTGTGTGAGTGCAGGGGACGGAGGTTGTGTGAGGTGCAGGGGACGGAGGTTGGAGTGCAGGGACGGAGGTTGTGTGAGGTGCAGGGGACGGAGGTTGTGAGGTGCAGGGGACGGAGGTTGTGGTAGGACGGGTTGGGTGCAGGGGACGGAGGTGGTGAGGGGACGGGGGTAGGCAGGGGACGGAGGTTGTGTGAGTGCAGAGGACGGAGGTTGTGTGAGGTGAGGGGACAGGTGTGTGAGTCAGGGAGGTTGTGGGGTGCAGGGCGGAGTTTGGAGTCAGGACGGAGGTTGTGTGGGCAGGACAGGTTGTGAGATGCAAGACTGGAGTTGGGGAGGAAGACAGGGACGGAAAGTAGAATATGTTACCTATTTTTCATAGTTTTATAGATGTAGGAAAAAGTTGGTCAAATAGGTGGGGTGAAATGGTTGGTCTTGAGAAAGACGTGCCTTATATGGGCCAGTAGGCCTTCTGCAGTGCTCCTCCATTCTTGTGTTATGTTTCTGGCTGGGAAGGAGACCGCGAATATCCGAAAAGTGCCTTTGACTATTAGTAACTTCTACTACTACTACTACTACTGTACACACACACACACATATACACACACACACACACACACACACACACACACACACACACACACACAAAATCAAATTTGAATTTGACAAAAATCAAAAGAGAAGTGAGCACCTGATACACTCCTGTGCTTGGTTTCAAGGGTTATCCTGCCTTGCAACCCAACCATGTTGACTGCCTGGTCAAGCAAGCTGTTGCTGCTAACCATGATAACCTGGCTCTTGCTGCTAACCATGATAACCTGGCTCTTGCTGCTAACCATGATAACCTGGCTCTTCAGACACTAGCACCTGGTGCTAATCCAATTTCCCCTTCAAAATTCCTACCATTTCTCCGGCAGTACAGGTAATATCTTCTGAGAGCAGTTTGAAGACTCCTGAAGCACAGGTACTGACACAGTTCTGTACTGTACCTACGAAGCCTCTACTGACTTAGTTTATATTCTATATTTCCCAGCTGTCACCTCAGTAAGTCGATCAGTATGTTAGGCACATGAACATATGTGCAAATAATGTGACATTTTACTATGCCAACGTTTCGCTCTCCAGGAGCTTTGTCAAGCCCTTACAAACAATACATGGACATAGAGGGCATATATAGGCATTAGAATGAGGTGCCTTGCACCTCATTCTTTATCATTCTTCGCTCCAGAGAGTTTAATCCAGGTGCTTCATGGGCTCCCAGTAGCTGAGTTGTTTTATGGATTATAAGATGAGAATAAACAGATCTCTGCACTTTTTGCCAACTCTTCTGTATCTTATGTCTTAAATGCGACTACGAGTGCTTCACAATACTCGAGAGAGGGCACAAATAATTTGCATATTATCGTCATTAGCGTGAATTAAGTGACAATAAGACACATGTTGCTCAATCAGAAACTTTTGCAACACTTGGCCATCTTATCTGTGGAAGCGTATCACCAACCAGTGGCTTCCTCAGTCCGATACAGAGTAAAGTGGTTGAAGATCAGAAGGAGTTTGGGTAATCAGTCCCTCATCCTTGTAGCTGAAGACAACAAGACTAAGGGCCCGATCACCTCACATCTACATCACTGCTACTTTTGTCTTATCTGTATTTCGACTGAAGAAGCCTGCTGGACAGACGAAACGTCTCATCAGTAAATATATCAACCTTTTGCACATACGTCTTACTCACCTACTTTTCGGAAATATACCATTAATTCAACTATTAGTGTCTATTAGAGTATAATCTCTTAATTGAATTGGCAAAACCACTGGAGGGCGAAACGTCTTCATGATATAGATACCCAGGTGCTGCACATGTCTTATGGAAAAGAAACTTACAGTTCGGGACTGAAGAAGCCAATCGTGGCGAAACGTTTCCTCTAATGAATGTCTGGAACAGTACATAAGTGTTCGCACATCTCGTCGGCACCACCATACCATGTTTCACCTGTCTTATTCATCAACCTGCAACCACAACACACAACCACAACACACAACCACAACACACAACCACAACACACAACCACAACACACAACCACACGCGCGCCAATGAAGGAAGAGTCTCAAGGTGGATCAACCCAAACACGAATGTTAAAAATCCCTGAATGATTCCCTCTCATTCTTCCACACGCTCTGCATTATCTTATCTGGCGTATGTAATTACGCCTATCGACACGCCCCCTCGACACGCCCCTCGACACGCCCATCGACGCCCCCACGACATCAAATCATTGAGCCCTCCAGCTCCTCCTGGGGGCAATTGTGCCCCTACAAGTTGTTGAAACACTCCTCACCTCAGGAGCACCATCCAAGGCTTAGAGAGATGCTTGAGTGAGGGAGCTATCCTTCCTTCCCCTACCCCAACCCCCCCACCCACCCCAGACATGGAGGGGAGGAGGCAAGAGCTGGAGCAGGAGGTGGAGGGCAGTGGGGAAGCTGGAGGATAACCAGAGGGACCTGGAGAAGGAAGATGTGGGAGCTGGAGAGGAAATGTGGGAAGAAGGGGACATGGAGGAGGATGAGGTGGAGGAAGAAGAAGGAGGAAGACGGAGGAGGAAAAGGGAAGAATTGGAGGAGTAGAAATTTTCTTGAAGGAGGAGGAACAGAGTTTGAGATAATTCACAGGTGTGAAAGACTGTGTTGCAATCCACAGGTGTGAAAGACTGTGTTGCAATCCACAGGTGTGAAAGACTGTGTTGCAATCCACAGGTGTGAAAGACTGTGTTGCAATCCACAGGTGTGAAAGACTGTGTTGCAATCCACAGGTGTGAAAGACTGTGTTGCAATCCACAGGTGTGAAAGACTGTGTTGCAATCCACAGGTGTGAAAGACTGTGTTGCAATCCACAGGTGTGAAAGACTGTGTTGCAATCTACAGGTGTGAAAAACTGTGTTGTAATCCACAGGTGTGAAAGGCAGTGTTGTAATCCACAGGTATGAAAGACTGTGTTGCAATCCACAGGTGTGAAAACTGTGTTGCAATCCACAGGTGTGAAAGACTGTGTTGCAATCCACAGGTGTGAAAGACTGTGTTGTAATCCACAGGTGTGAAAGACTGTGTTGCAATCCACAGGTGTGAAAGACTGTGTTGCAATCCACAGGTGTGAAAGACTGTGTTGTAATCCACAGGTGTGAAAGACTGTGTTGTAATCCACAGGTGTGAAAGACTGTGTTGCAATCCACGGGTATGAAAGACTGTGTTGCAATCCACAGGTGTGAAAGGCAGTGTTGTAATCCACAAGTGTGAAAGACTGTGTTGCAATCCACAGGTGTGAAAGAGTGTGTTGTAATCCACAGGTGTGAAAGACTGTGTTGTAATCCACAGGTGTGAAAGACTGTGTTGCAATCTACAGGTGTGAAAGGCAGTGTTGCAATCCACAAGTATGAAAGGCAGTGTTACAATCCACAGATGTGAAAGGCAGTGTTGTAATCCACAGGTGTGAAAGGCAGTGTTAGAGCAGACAGCAGACATATGTACACAGGGAGAGACAGACAGGGAGGGAAGGGAGGAGGGAGACTGAGAGTTAGAAAGGGACATTTAAACGTGGTAGGAAAATAAGTAGGGAGATTCGTTAGGAGGGAGAAAGAGGGGTATTAAGGGGGAGGATTCTGTGTGTGGTGATGGTTTTGGGGAGTGATGGCATGTGTTGTGGGTGGTGATGGTTGTGTATGGTGAAGTGTTGTGTGGTTGTGATGTGTGGGTGGATGGATGATGTGTGGTGGCTTGTGTGGTGGTGGTGGTTGTGTGGTGGTGAGATTGTATGGTGTGATGGTTGTGGGTGATGGTTGTGTGGTTGTGGTGTGTGGGTTGTGATGATTGTGTGCTGATGTTGTGTGGTGTGGTTGTTGTGTGGGGTGGTGGTTGGTGTATGGTTGTGTGGTGTGATGGTTGTGTGGTTGTGATAGTTGTGTGGCTGTGATAGTTGTGTGGTTGTGGTTGTTGTGTGGTGGTGGTTGTGTGGTGGTGGTGGTTGTGTGGTGGTGATGGTTGTGTGGTGTGGTTGTTGTGTGGTGGTGGTTGTTGTGTGGTTGTGATGGTTGTGTGGTGGTGATAGTTGTGTGGGTGGTGATAGTTGTGTGGTTGTGATGGTTGTGTGTGGTGGTGATGGTTGTGTGTGGTGGTAGTGGTTGTTGTGTAGTGGTGGTGGTTGTTGTGTGGTGGTAGTTGTTGTGTGGTGGTTGATGGTTGTGTGGTTGTGGTGGTTGACGTATCGTGGTTAGCGTTGTGTGACATTTTTTGGTATGGTTGTGGCTATGTTCCATTGTTTTCTTGTAAGCGCACCTAGCTAACTCATCTGTCTCGCTCTTATAGGAAGAGTGGAACTGTTCTTCCCATCTGACTGAAGTTCAGTCAGTCCAAAGATTATTGGAACACTTTCTCTGTCAAGTGTTGTCCTCACCTCCCGTTTTCTTTATTTTCCTTCTCGTGTGACAGAGGCGACAGGAGACAGTTAGTAGAATGAATGAGGAGGACTGTGGACAGAAGGGAATGGAGGTGAGGAGACTAGAGAGGCTGAGTGGAAGGAGACTAGAGGGTGGGTAAGGAGACTAGAGGGGGTGGGGAGGAGACTAGAGTGGGTGGGGAGGAGACTAGAGGGGGTGGTAGGGAAACAGAAAGGTGTGGGGAAGAGACCGAGGGGAGGGGTGTGGGGGGATGAAACAGAGAGATGTTGGGAGGAAACAGAGGGAGGGTGGGGAGACAACAGAGAGGGAGGGGGAGATAAATCGGTGGAAGCGGGGAGCAGGGTAGGCAGAGTCCCATCCTGGGATGGTCGTAGCAAGAGTACTGAGAAGGTCCAATAACATCCTTTAAAGGTGAAGATGGGTGGCACCACCCATTCAGCCACCCACCAACTCAGCCACCCACCCACTCAGCAACCCACCCACTCAGCCACCACCCACTCAGCCACCCACGCACTCAGCCACCCACGCACTCAGCCACCCACCCACTCATCCACCCACCCACTCAGCCTGCCACCCACTCAGTAACCCACCATGCAGACCACCCACTCAACCACCCTGCCTGCTAGCCACCCACTCAGCCACCCTGCCAGTCACTCATCCAGTCAATTACATTCTGAGTCAGCCACCCACTCAGTAAACCAGTCACTCAGTAAACCAGTCACTCAGTAAACCAGTCACTCAACAGGTCACTAGTAAACCAGTCACTCAACAGGTCACTAGTAAACCAGTCACTCAACCGGTCACTCAGTAAACCACCAGTCTCTCAACCAGCCTCTCAGTAAACCGGCAACTCAGTAAACCAGCCATATAGTAAACCGGCCACTCAGTAAACCGGCCACTCGGTAAGCAAACCACTCAGTAAACCAGTCAGCCACACAATCAGATCTCAAGAAAGCCCTACACAGGGTGCGACGTTTCGCCAACACCACCTTATCAAGCAACGTGAGTCTCCTCCTGCCGCAGCAGACAGCGCGCGATGCGCCTCCAAGTCTGCGGCAGACGACCCCAGGAACACACATCAGGCACCTACGGACTCGTTAGTATTTTCCCCAATTTTCCCATTAAAAAACCTGCAGCTTAGGGAGTAAGTTTGATCGAAAGGGAATTTAATTAGTGTTTTTCTGAACGTTACTTCTTCACGTGTGGTGATAAACCACACGGGTTCACGTGTGGGTGATAAACCACACGGGTTCACGTGTGGGTGATAAACCACACGGGTTCACGTGTGGTGATAAACCACACGGGTTCACGTGTGGATGATAAACCACACGGATTTGACGTACGTGTTTCTGAACGTAACACCTACACGTGTGGATGATAGACAGGCTGATAGACAGGCTGATAGACAAGCTGATAGACAAGCTGATAGACAGGCTGATAGACAGGCTGATAGACAGGCAATACAAGTTTACGCAGCACAGAACAACTCAAGTTTTCTTACTCAAGCTGAAAGAACCTGTTTTCCTGACAAGGAAAAACGAGGTTCTAATTGGAGGTGGTATTGGTGTTCCACGACTTACCCCCCAACCCACCCCCACCCCCGAAAAAAATGAGAAGACAAAAATCCTACGCAGTTTTACGCTCGGGTATGCAACGTGAGGCTCCAGAGTGCCATTTTTCCCCCTGGTAATTGAGCTCACTCTCGGCTGCGTAAAAGACTTCACTTTCAGCACATCAAATTCTTACGGACGTTGTGTCCTTATCAGCTTTATCTCTGACTGAAGACTGATCACGGACTGTCGCCTAAATATTATTATTATTATTATCATCATCATTGTTGTTGTTGCTGTTGTTTTTGTTATTATTATCATTATTGTTAGTAATAGTAGTAGTACTTTAATGGGGAAGGGCTAAACCAGTAGGAATTTTATATAGCTCCAGGGCAATGGAAAGCTATCATGTTCGACCCAAGGAGAGGGAGGCACCTCCCTGCAAGAGCGTGGAATAATGATTATAATGTTGATGAATCCTGACTCTCTCTCTCTCTCTCTCTCTCTCTCTCTCTCTCTCTCTCTCTCTCTCTTTTTTGCCATACACACAGGTAATAAAAGAGACGAGCTCATTATAGTTTGCAAACATCTATTATGAAAGTCCTTTATGAGGCGAGCACAAGTGTCATTTAGGCCTCAGCAAATATCCCCCAGGCCTAATAAAATATTATGAAGCCTCTCTCTCTTTTGACACTGAAAACGATATATATATATATATATATATATATATATATATATATATATATATATATATATATATATATATATATATATATATATATACATATACCCAGACTATGAAAAGTAAGATTACCAAGAATAACGTATTCATTTATTCATTGTATATCCAGTTTATTGACGTTTCGTTTGCTTCTTCATCCATCATCTGAATCTAAAACTGAATTACAATAATATTAAAGTCCCGTTTTAAAATAATATCACAAGGAACATAGGAAAGTAACAACAAAAAATCTAGGCAGGTAGAGACTGTACTGAGGCATCTGTGGAGACAACGAGCTTTATCTATGGAGGCAAAAAGAGCACTGCACCAGAGCATAGTGATACCAAACTATTATATCTGTGTGAGGAATGGGTTTTAAACGTTGCATCGCATCGAGGAGGCTAAATGTAGCAGAGATGTCGTGTCTGGGGCCAATGGACTGTGTGAATATTATGCAGAGAATTCAGATCTTGGAGATTAAAAGGTGAAGGTTTACCATAAGTATAATTTAGCAGGCTGAGGCTGGGTTTGGGTAGTTGGAGAGAATGGGGAAGAGTAGGGGTCGTTCCAGGAAGGGTCGTAAAGATGGGGTAAAGGATGCTTTGAGTGCTAGGGGGCTTGGACATCCAGCAAGCTCGAGTGAGCACGTTAAATCAAAATGAGTGGAAGCAAGTGGATTTTGTGATTTGACGTGCTGTTGGAGTGTGAGCAAGGTAACGTGAAAGAATTTCAGGGAAAATATTTATCCGGACGTGAGTCCTGGAGGTGAGAAGTACATTGCTTGCACTCTGAAGGAGGGTAAGAATGTTGCAATGTGGAGAGTCAACTGAGCCGTGATGCACGCATGCAACTGGCAAGACAGCAATTGAATGAATGACGGTGAATATGATTCCTCATTTTTGGGTCACCCTACCTGGGTGAGAGACGGCCATAATATATGAATGAGCAGAAGCAAGCTGGCCTGTGGCCACAGCTGGCCACGCTTTATGGCTGACCGTCCAGCGTTGCACCACCTGTCAGGTCCACGACTCGAACCTCCGTTCATTCTTGTTCAGTCATTGAGAGTCGTTCATTAAGAATTATCTTGAGTATCTATACACAAGATAAGCCCGAGAGTTTCGCTCTCTTACACTCACATCTTCAGGACCACTATTTCCTCTCAAGATGTTATCCCTCCATACTATCACATCCAGCTGGTGCTATCCTCCATACTCTCACATCCAGCTGGTGCTATCCCTGCACACACTCCATGAAGCTGCGTATATCTCCCTAGCTTTCTCTTTTCCTTTCTTTTTTCTTTCTTTTCTTTGCTTCATCTTTCTTCCGTACAGCTTTCCTTACTCTCGTCTCTTGCCCCTCCCACCATTTTTAACCTTTATCTCCTTGGCTCCCCTCTCCAGTTATCTGTTTACCTTATTTCTATCATTTCTTCCTCATTTCCGGTCCACTTTTCCCTTTTCTCCACCCTCGTTACCTCCCCTTCTTCCTCTCCTCTTTTTTCTCTTCTGTCTTCTCGTTTCTCCCCTTTCCCTGACTTTTAATCACATTCCTAATTCCCCCCTCTCTCTCTCTCTCTCTCTCTCTCTCTCTCTCTCTCTCTCTCTCTCTCTCTCTCTCTCTCTCTCTCTCTCTCTCTCTCTCTCTCTCTCTCCTTTTCCTCTCTGTTATTTGGTGGGCGAGAGGTGCACGTCACGTGACACAGCTGGCCGGGGCAGCAGGTGGGCACGAAAGGTGCAGCGGAACGACAGCTACCTACTTGTGTGTGATGGTGTTGTTAGTGCTAACAGCAACAGCAGCAGTAGCATCAGCTGTGCTGCGCTGCTGCTGCTGTTGCTGCTGCTGCTGCTGCTGCTGCTGCTGCTGGCTGCTCGCTCTGCTGCTGCTGCTGCTGCTGCTGCTGCTGAGTCTAACCATTTTTCTGTTTTCTCCTGTAAGAAATATTTTATCCTGGTTCTTTCTCAAGATGTGAAGGTTCGTGGCATCATGACTGACACTCACTCAAGTATTTATGTTCGTTGTGTGTGTCCAGGTCCCTGACTGTTTTCAGGGAATGGTCCCTGCATGTCTCACAGGGAATGGTCCCTGACTGTCTTCAGGGAATGGTCCCTGGATGTCTCATAGGGAATGGTCCCTGACTGTCTCACAGGGAATGGTCCCTGGCTGTCTCACTGGGAATGGTCCCTGGATGTCTCACAGGGAATGGTCCCTGGCTGTCTCACAGGGAATTGTCCCTGGATGTCTCACTGGGAATGGTCCTGACTGTCTTCAGGGAATGGTTTAAACTTTTCTCATTTTGCCTGAAACATTTCCATCAAAAATCCTAATTTTTCTTGCAGAAGATAAAGAAGAAATAAGGTTGTAGTCTAGTACTCCAAATGGGTAAAACCATTTTGGCTTAGTCCTATGTAGACTTTACCAAAGGGTATGATACTGGAAGAGCATAATTCTGGCTCGCTCACGAACAGTGGATATGGAAAGGCGGTAAGCCTATTAATATTACTACTACTAGTAGTATTACTATTTTTTTCCTAGCGGTATTTCTCCTGCAAGACTGTATCAGTGATTTACGGAAGAGTCGTTTGGAGATGCTGGTACTGATGTGTGTATCTTCTTCGTGGAGGTTAATGCTCTTGGGTTACGAGTGGAGGCTGTATCAGGGAGCTACTGGCCGCTTCTCACTTGCTCTGTCCTGCCTCATACTTTGTACATTCACTTAAAGAAAATTGGTGTGTGAGCTTTAGGGAATATTAATACGACTCTTCTAATTCCCAGGAATTGCTGGATCATCATCCCCAACACTATTTCCAAGACCATCATTCCCAGCACTATTTCCAGGACCATCATTCCCAACACTATCATTCCTAGCACTATTTCCAGGACCTCATTCCCAGCACTATCATTCCCAGCACTATTTCCAGGACCATCATTCCCAACACA
>WNWK01000136.1:340000-445000 GCA_009830355.1 Cherax destructor
GAACTAGACACACAGTGCTCAAGAAGGAGGTAGGCGCACAGGAGCCTAAGAAGAAAGTATAGACAAGAGAAATTCAAGAAGGACCTGGCAATATTGAATTCCAAAAAGGACCTTGACCACAGAGGCCCAGGAAGGTCTTGGAGATACAGGAGCCCAAGTTCGACCTGGATACATAGGATTCCAAGAAGGGCTTGAAGACACAGTGGCTCAGAAAGGACCTGAAGATACAGGAGCCCAAGTTCGACCTGGATAAATAAGAGCCCAAGAAGGGTTTGGAGACACAAGGGCCCAAATTATCGAGACAGCTCTCAGACAGCGGGAATATGTCAATACATCACTACTGAACCCCATGAAGCAAGCCATCATAAAGAGGAGACAGACAGAGAGAGAGAGAGAGAGAGAGAGAGAGAGAGAGAGAGAGACAGCTGGTTCAGTGGTTCGTGTCTTAGTGATGGTAGGTGCGTTCTTCTATGTACCCTGCTCCGGTTTATCTTCGTCTATTATGCGACGTTGGTGATTGTGTATGATACTTGTATGACACTTGCGGATTTAGTGCTTACCAGGGAATAGGTTAATGATTGTTTTTTGTGACTTTGTGGATGGTCCCTGTCATGTGTCATGTATCATCTTTCCTGTGTCATATTATCTCTTCCTCTGTTTGGTATTGTGTGACATCTTCCAGTACCTGGTATTGTGTGACATCTTCCAGTACCTGGTATTGTGTGACATCTTGGTATTCTTTGCCTGCTCTGTTAGTGACGACCTCCTATTTCTCCTCTTGTGTACTCTTCCTCCTTTTTTCTCCCTTCCTCCCCTTCTCTCATATAGCCCTCCTTTTCTCCCTTCTCCCTTTCCTCTTTTAAATTCTCCTCTCTTGCCCTGTTCTACTCTATCCTTCCTCCTCTCTTTTATCTTCTCTCGTCCTCTCCTCAACATTCTTTCTTCCTTCCCTCCTCTATCATCACCCTTCCTCCCTCATCTATCTTTTTATTCCCTCCCTCCCTCTATCTTCTTCCTTCCTTACTCTAAATTCCTTTCCTTCTCTGCCATCACCCTTCTAATCGTCTACCTTTATGTTTCCTCTCTTCCTCTATTTTCTCCCTTCCTTGCTCCGCATCCCATTTCTCCCCTCCTCCACCACCTCCCTTCCTCCACACACCGTGGGAACCCTCCTCCAGTGCTCCTCCTCGACTCAGGAGCCCCCTTAAGTTGTCCTCCAGCTCCTCGGCTTCAATTGGTGTGGTTATCCTGGCTCTCGTGTTTTTAAAAAGTTCTCCCTCTCACCTGAGCGGGTTCTCGCGGCCGTGTGTAGTGTCCTTCTGGTGATTAATATCCCTGGATGGGCTTCAGGACCCTCTTGGCCTCTCTGCATGGTCTTCAGGCCCTTACTGGCCACTCTGCATGGTCTTCACAGCCCTCCTGGCGCCCTGGATGGTCTTCAGACCCTTCCTGGCCGCCCTGGATGGTCTTCACAGCCCTACTGGCCGCCCTGGATGGTCTTCAGACCCTTCCTGGCCGCCTGGATGGTCTTCACAGCCCTTTCTGGCCGCCTGGATGGTCTTCAGGCCCTCCTGGCCGCCCTGGATGGTCTCTAGAGCCGTTCCTGGCCACAGTCTGCATGGTCTTCAGAACTCTCCTGGCAACTCTGCATAGTCTTCAGACCTCTCCTGGCCGCTCTGCATGGTTTTCATACCCCTCCTGGCCACTCTGCATGGTTTTCAGACCCCTCCTGGCCACTCTGCATGGTCTTCAGACCCCTCCTGGCCACTCTGCATGGTCTTCAGATCCTCCTCGCCACTCTGCATGGTCTTCAGACCCCTCCTATCCACTCTGCATGGTCTTCAGACCCCTCCTGGCCACTCTGCATGGTCTTCAGACCTCTCCTGGCCACTCTGCATGGTCTTCAGACCCTTCCTCAAGTGCAGGTAACCAAGCCCGCTACTCAGAGACTACCATTCCTGCTGCAGGAACTGGCTTACCTCTAGCAGGAAAAGAGAGAGAGAGAGAGAGAGAGAGAGAGAGAGAGAGAGAGAGAGAGAAAGAGAAAGAGACAGACAGACAGAGGTGTTGAACTTGATGAGGGCACTGGAAGACCTCTAGAGAGAGAGAGTGGAAATCCCAAGAGACTCGAATCTCCCTCACTCTTGCAGCTCAGTGATCGTATCTTTGGCAGAGTGAGCACCAGCGTGTGTTGTGACACACTGACACAGCTGTGAGTGTGGAAAGAGTGTTCCGGCAGCCGCAGGTGTGTTCTGACACACTAACACACACCTGCGATGCGAAATGATTGATGCTACTCCCTCGAGTCATATTTTTCACTGCAGTAGACCAAAGACCCTCCTCAGACCCCTGGTATACCATTCTGGGAGTCATCTAAGACCTTTCATACATAATTCAGATTGTTCCAATCGTCGTGGTACACTCTCGGATTGTTCCAATCATCGTCGCACACTCTCAGATTGTTCCAGTCATTGTGGTACATTCTCCGATTGTTCCAGTCATCGTGGTACACTCTCAGATTTTTCCAATCATCTTCGTCCAATCTCAGGTTGTTCCAATTTTCATCTTCAAGTGTACAATCTCAGATTGTTCCAGTCATCTTCGTACAATCTCAGATTGTTCCAGTCATCTTCGTACAATCTCAGGTTGTTCCAATCATCGTGGTACACTCTCAGGTTGTTCCAATCATCGTGGTACACTCTAGGTTGTTCCAATCATCGTGGTACACTCTCAGGTTGTTCCAATCATCGTCGTACACTCAGGTTATTCCAATCGTGGTACACTCTCAGGTTGTTCCAATCATCGTGGTACACTCTCAGGTTGTTCCAATCATCGTGGTACACTCACTCTTCCCGTGTTGGTGGAGGTAAGAGGAACAAGAGCAGGGGAAAGAGAGAAAGACAGAAAGAGAAAGAGGGAAAGAGAAAGATGGGTACGAGGTGTAGACAGGAGAAAGAGGTAAATATTAAACAACAGTAGAGGACAAAGGGATAAAAAAACGGATTGAGTAAAGAGGAAGGATGGAAAAGAGCCGGAGATAAAACGGAAAAGGAGGTAAAGAAGGAGGATGGAAAAGAGGCGAAGGCACAGTATAAATAATACCTGGCACTGTATACAATACCTGGCACTGTACACAATACCTGGCACTGTACACAATACCTGGCACTGTATACAATACCTGGCACTGTACACAATACCTGGCACTGTACACAATACCTGGCGTTGTACACAATACCTGGCACTGTACACAATACCTGGCGTACACAATAACTAGCATTATACACAATACCTGGCACTATACACAATACCTGACTCTGTATACAATACCTGGCACAGTACACAATACTTGGCACTGTACACAATACCTGGCACTGTACACAATACCTGGCACTGTATACAATACTCCCTTAGATCAAGCTTCATGTTTACTTCTTTCTCTAATTTACCTGTTTTAATTCTCTCTCTCTCTCTCTCTCTCTCTCTCTCTCTCTCTCTCTCTCTCTCTCTCTCTCTCTCTCTCTCTCTCTCTCTCTCTCTCTCTCTCTCTCCCATCTCCAAACAAACCAGCATCCCCTCAAGCTTACCCTCCCACATCCCCTTCGACCTCCCTTCCCGCCTCCCCCAACTCCCCCTCCAACCTCCCGTTAGACCTCCCATTAGACACCTCCCCCTAGACCTCCCCTCCCACCTCCCTTAGACATCCCCTCCCACCTCCCTTAGACATCCCCTCCCACCTCCCCTTAGACCTCCCATCCCGCCTCCACTTCGATCTCCCCTTACGCTTCCCTTCAAACCTCCCCTCCCCTCCCCTTCCTTCCCCTCCCCACCACTCTGTGTTGGCTACAAGCACAATTCCGCCCCACACGTTGTAGCGCCGCGCTCTGTTTACCTTAGCTGAATAATTGACGGCTTTCCCGGTGGCCCAGCATCATTCCTGTCTGCTGGGAGAGGCTGGGAGACTGGGAAAGACTAGGAGAGCCTGTGAGAGCTAGGGGAGGCTGGTAGAGGCTGGGAGAGGCTGGGAGAGGCTGGGGAGGCTGGGAGAGGCTGGAGAGGCTGGGAGGCTGGGGAGGCTGAGGGAGAGGCTGGGGAGGCTGGGGAGGTGGGAGGCTGGGAGGCTGGGAAAGGCTGGGGGAGGCTGAGAGACTGAGGAAGATTAGGTGAGGCTGGGAGAGCTGGGGGAGGCTGGTAGAGGCTGGGAGAGGCTGGGGAGGCTGGGAGAGGCTGGGAGGCTGGGAGAGGCTGGGAGGCTGGGAAAGGCTGGGGGAGGCTGAGAGACTGAGGAAGATTAGGAGAGGCTGGGGGGGAAGCTGTAGGGGAGGCTGGTGGAGGCTGGGAGAGGTTTGGGAAGGCTGGGAGAGGTTAGAGGTGGCTGGGAGAGGCTGGAGGAGGCTGAGAAGGCTGGGGAGGCTGGGGGGAGGCTGGGGAGGCTGGAAGAAACTGGAGGAGGCTGGGGAAGCTGGGGAGTCTGAGAGAGGCTGGGGGAGGTTGGGAGAGGCTGAGAGGAAAGAGGTGGAAAAAGAGAAGAGGTAGGGAGAGGGTGAAAGAATGAAGGAGGCAGAAGCCCCTCTAAATATATATATATATATATATATATATATATATATATATATATATATATATATATATAAGAGAGAGAGAGAGAGAGAGAGAGAGAGAGAGAGAGTTTAGCTTGTCAATAAAGTTAGGAATCCTTAACTTGTCAATAGCTTGTCAGTAAAGTTAGGACCTTAACCTAACCTTGTCAAACCCTGTGTAAAAAAAAAAAAAAAAAGAGAGAAGAGAGAGAGAGGGGAGAGAGAGGAAAAAGAGAGAGAGAGAGAGAGAGAGAGAGAGAGAGAGAGAGAACTAATAACGATAATTGTATAGTACAATGAAGGCTGTAAAGGAACCTAATGTAAATAATTAGATAGGGTTAGGTTAGGTAAGGTTCTTCAGGAAACAGGACAAGTGTTTCCTGACGCGGGTCTTAGTCAGATGATGACCCGCCGTTGGTGCTTTTGGTCATCTGACCGAGGCCTTCTGCTGGCTTACTCGTCCACCCCTTTAAAAATTATGGTCATAGTTATAACCATTTAGTTAAATAATTATTAGATAGTAAACAATTTAGATAATTTAGAACGTAAACAATCTGTATAATTAGAAAGCAAACAATGTATATAATTAAAAGTAAACAAATCATGTAATTAGAAAGTAAACAATATAGGTAATTAGAAAGTAAACAATTTGGATAATTAGAAAGTAAACAATTTAGATAATTTAGGAAGTAAACCATTTAGATACTTACAAACAATGTATATAATTAAAAGCAAAAAAATTATATAATTAGAAAATAAACAATTTACATAATTTAAAAAGTAAATAATTTATATAATTAGAAAGTAAACACTAAAGATAATTAGAATGTAAATAATGAATATAATTAGAAAGTAAACATTGAAGATAATTATAAAATGAACTTAATGATGACTGTAAGAGAAAACGTAATAAGATGAAGTATAAACAAATTCAAGTAAATGATACAACTTATACAGACCATAGCTGACATCAACGACATACTACTATATAGAAAGCCCCTTGTTATACAGAGCATTTCCCGCAAATTAGGTTAATTTTGTCCCCAGGATGCGACCCACACCAGTCGACTAACACCCAAGTACCTATTTTATTGATAGGTGAAGAGGGGCAGCAGGTGTCTTGAAGAAACACGTCTTAATGTTTCCATCCGTACCGGGGATTGAACCACGGACCTCAGTGTGCGGGGGGAGGAGGGAGGAGGGAGAGTAGAAAGGTAAAGAAGAGATGAAAGAGGGAAAGAAATGGAGGAGGCAAGTGAAAGAGGACAAGAGTAATGGAGAAAGAAGGAAATTAGAGAGGGGGAGAAAAGGGTAGAGATAACTCTAAAGAGAGAGAAGGAGCGAGTACAGTAGTTTTTCTCATGGTGTTGAGACTAGTTGTAGGTATTCTGAAGCACATAATGACCCTGCGTATAATGACTGCACATAATGACCCTGCGTATAATGACTGCACATAATGACCCTGCGTATAATGACTGCACATAATGACCCTGCTTGTAACGCCGCATATAGCGACTCAGCATTGTTATATATATTAATTCATTTAATCACAAATATCATGCCATCCAAAATTTTTCACCCTTCCCTCCTTATCTTTCCTCTGTCTCCCATATACATCTCCTTCCTTCCTTCCCACCATCACCACCGCTCTGGGACGACTCTCATGTCTTCCTGAAAACTCCGTTTCTCCTATGGTCATTCCCAAGTGATAGTGACTCCAGCTCTGCTGGAAGGAAACCTTAGAGGAGGTAAGTTAATTTTGTTAATGAATGTTAAGTGTGACTCTAGTATGCGGCTGTACAAGTTAAATTGGTCAAAAAGGCACAATTTACGTAGCGGTGCCTTTTTCTCTCGAGAATATCTGAAAATTGGAAAAGTGTTGTATATGTGTCTCTGCGTGATGATGGGAAGGCGACCTGAATTTTCCATACGGAGAAACTGTACAAAAACATTTTAGCTCTTTTTTATATAAAAATGAAGTTTAGGGTAAAAAGGTTTAAAAATGGATTTTAAAATACAAAAAAAGTGAAATCAAGATAAAACTATGCATTAATTTGTTAAACAATACAGTTAGAACACCGTGTGCAAAAATCATTGTGATCTGAAAAAGAATAATGAAGTTATTAAAGTTCAAAGTTGAAAAAGGTCAATCTTCAATTTTGCTGTCACCAAGATCAAATTATTGTTTATATCTCGTTACTTATTGAGATCTCTTAGAATTTAGCCATTAAAAAACAATTTAATTTGCCGATAACTTTATTAACAAAAATTCGTACAATAATGAAAGATATACACAATTATTTATTTTTTTGTTTTGTAGAATTTCATTATTATTTTCAAACATGTTCAAGAGGTTGGTGACTTGACCCCACAAAGCTACTACTGACGATATCCTCGTTATCCTACTGAAGTCTACCAGCGCAGGTTGACACTACTGAAGTCTCCCAGCTCAGCCTGACATTACTGAAGTCTACCAGCGCAGGTTGAACTACTGAAGTCTCCCAGCTCAGCCTGACATTACTGAAGTCTATCAGCGCAGGTTGACACTACTGAAGTCTCCCAGTTCAGCCTGACAGACTTCAGCAGTATGTGATTCATCGTGTGTGATGGAATGTGAGAGGTAACAGCTGGCTTGTGTTTACACGTGTGATGGTCATATAGTGTGACACCACACTGAGACGCAGCCAAGGTTGCTACTGGGTAAGTTTCCTCTCACCCCCCACAACCCTCTCACTCTCACAACCCTCTCACCCCAACCAACCCTCTCATCCCCACCAACCTTCTCACCCCCACCAATCCTCTCACACAAAACAACCCTCTCACGACTCAGAAAACCTCTCCTCCCCTTAACAACCCTTTCACCCCCCACCAACCCTCTCACCCCTCCTCCCTCGCATCTCCTCCCCCAGACCCCACACGAGGTAGGAACTCCATATATTTACTGACGATACTGAGAGTAATCCATACTTGATGGTGATTGTGTTGGTTCATGATACACAAGGGAGACGACAGGGAGCCAGGGAGGTGACAGGGGAGAGAGAGGGAGGGGAAAGATGAAAGGAAGAGAGAGAGAGAGAGAGAGAGAGAGAGAGAGAGAGAGAGAGAGAGAGAGAGAGAGAGAGCGGATTTAAGAAGTATTAATAATGTCTTCCTTGGTGAACTGATCTAAATACCATTACTGGTGAACGTATCTGCACACCTGAGGTCAGAATTAAAAAATCAGACGGTTCTCTCCCTACTATTTATCTCTGGTTTAATTAATAAATCAGAGACTCTCTCCCTACTCTCAAATAAGTCTGGGTTAACTCTGCTGTTCATGCTGCTTTAATAAAAAGAAGTGCATTGAAAATGTGGCACGCAATGTGGTTCACTTGTGACATGAGTTTTGGCAGACTTGTCTGGGCTGCTGGTCACACGGTGCTCCGTGTCTGGTACTTGTATTTTGCCTCTCATGACCACCTTGTTGCATGCTTGCTCTTACATTATTGTTCACAGTGTAAATAGTGTACATATTGCAAATAACAGCTTGCTTCTCTGGTGAAGGAAATATAAATCATATAATCTCTGTTGTCTTTAGCTTTCTCCACTATTATTGGTTGTCATATTACAACAAGGTGTGCAGGCCATAATACACCTGTGTTCCTAACAGAAAATAACACGAAATAAGGAATGCTTATTTTAATTTTAACTCCACTATAACCAAATGATACTACTGCTACTGATGAAGATTTAGACACATGTGAAACATCTGGGTATCTATATAGTAGACGTTTCGCCATCCAGTGGCTTTATCAATACAGATTCTAGGACATAACTTGAAGACAGTAGAACTATATACAAAAGATGAGGTAATCAGTCCCTCGGCCTTGGAGTTGGTGTGTTCAGCACCGTAGTCGTGGAGGTTCTGGAGCAGAGGCAAGGAGGCTGGCGCTTATATACTAATCGTCAGGTGGAAAGGGGACGGGTAGCAGACGAGGGCCGTAGGGATGTATCGAATGTGAAAATTTAGATATCCGTGGATGCGGATGTGTATACGGATGTCTTACTTATTTTGCGGATGCGGATGCGAATGTAAGAAATTGTGCGGATGTTCCGCGGATTTCGGATGCGGATGTACATGCGGATATCTGTTTACAGTGAAATACGGATGCGGATGCGGATGCGGATATCTGTTTACAGTAAAATACGGATGCGGATGCGGATGTAAGAAATTGTGCGGATGTTCCGTGGATGCGGATGCGGATATCCGATACATCACTAGGGCACAGTCACTGGTAGGCGGGATTCCCCAGGGGAAGTAGGTCATACTCAAAGGGATGGGTAAGTTGTAGTAGTAGTTGTAGAAGCCGTGAAGAAAGTCATGTAGATGTCGTCTGAACCAAGACTCCATAATGTTGCAGTGTCTGACACGTTGTACAAGAGTGGTACTACTGCTACTACTACTACTACTACTGCTGCTACTGCTACTACTGCTACTACTGCTGCTGCTGCTGCTGCTGTTACTGCTGGTGCTGGTGCTGCTGCTGCTGCTGCTGCCTGCTGCTGCTGCTGCAGCACTGCTGCTGCTGCTGCTGCTGCTGCTGCTGCTGCTGATACTGCTGCTGCTGCTGCTGCTGCTGCTAGCTGCTGCTGCTGCTGCTGCTGCTGCTGCTTGCTGCTGCTGCTGCTGCTTGCTGCTGCTGCTGCTGCTGCTGCTGCTGCTGCTGCTGCTGCTGCTGCTGCTGCTGCTGCTGCTGCTGCTGCTGCTGCTGCTGCTGCTGCTGCTGCTGCTGCGCTGCTGCTGCTGCTGCTGCTGCTGCTGCTGCTGCTGCTGCTGCTAGCTGCTGCTGCTGCTGCTGCTGCTGCTGCTGCTGCTGCTGCTGCCGCTGCTGCTGCTGCTGCTGCTGCTGCTGCGCAGCTGCTGCTGCTGCTGCTGCTGCTGCTGCTGCTGCTGCTGCCTGCTGCTGCTGCTGCTGCTGCTGCTGCTGCTGCTGCTGCTGCTGCTGCTGCTGCTGCTGCTCTGCTGCCTTTCTGCTGCTGCTGCAACTGCTGCTGCTGCTGCTGCCTGCTGCTGCTGCTCTGCTGCTGCTGCTGCTGCTGCTGCTGCTGCTGCTACTGCTGCTGCTGCTGCTTGCTGCTGCTGCTGCTGCTGCTGCTGCTGCTGCTGCTGCTGCTGCTGCCATTGCTGCTGCTGCTGCAACGCTGCTGCTGCTGCTGCTGCAATGCTGCTGCTGCTGCTGCTGCTGCTGCTGCTGCTGCTGCTGCTGCTCTGCTGCTGCTGCCATTCTGCTGCACAGCTGCTGCTACTGCCTGCTGCTGCTGCTACCTGCTGCTGCTACTACTACTACTGCTACTGCTGCTACTGCTGCTACTGCTACTACTATGACTACTGCTACTGCTGCTGCTGCTGCTTTCTGCCAACAGCTGCTGCTGCTGCTGCATGCTGCTGCTACTGCTGCTGCTGCTGCACACTGCTGCTGCTCTAGCTGCAGCTGCTGCTGCTACTACGCTGCTGCTGCTAGCTCTGCTGCTGCTGCTACTGCCTGCTGCTACTGCTGCTGCTGCTGCTGCTGCTACTACTGCTGCTACTGCTCTGCTGCTGCTCACGCTGCTGCTGCTGCTGCTGCTGCTACTGCTGCTGCTGCTGCTGCTGCTGCTAGCTAACACTGCTGCTGCTAGCTGCTACTGCTGCTGCTTAGCAAAATGCTGCTGCTGCTACTGCTGCTGCTACTACACTACTGCTGCTCTGCTGCTTTGCTGCACTGCTGCTCAGCTTAACAGCTGCTGCTGCTGCTGCTGCTGCTGCTTAGCTGCTGCTGCTGCTGCTACAGCAGCAGCTGCTGCTGCTGCTGCTGCTGCTGCTGCTGCTGCTAGCAGCTTGCTGCTGCTGCAACAGCTGGCTGCTGCTGCTGCAGCAGCTGCTGGCAAGCATGCTGCTGCAACGCTGCTGCTGCTGCTGACTGCTGCTGCTGCCACACTGCTGCTGCTGCTGCTTGCTGCTGCTCGCAACTGCACAGCTGCTCTACACTGCTGCTGCTACTAGCAGTCTGCTGCTGTTAATACTACTGCTGCTGCTGCTAATACTGCTCCTACTACTGTTATTGATACTATAACTGTTATTGCTACTACTACTACTGTTATTGTTGCTACTACTACTACTACTGTTATTGCTACTACTACTACTGTTACTACTGTTGCTGCTGCTGCTACGACTACTACTCCTACTGCTGCTGCTGCTACTACCACTACTGCTACTACTACTGCTACTAATACCACTACTACTACTGCTACTACCACTACTACTACTACTACTGCTTCTGCTACTACTGCTACTACTACTACTCTTACACTAACGGCATAGCATACCCCTCCTGTGAAGTGTGATAGCATACCCTTCCTGTGGAGTGAAGTGTAATAGCATACTCTACTTTTAGAGGGTAGTGTGGGAGCATACCTTTCCAGTGGAGGATAGTGTGAGAGCATACCCCTCCAATGGAGGGTAGTGTGAGAGTATACCTCTCCTGAGAAGGGCAGTGTAAGAGCATACCCCACCTGTGGAGGGCAGTGAGAGCATACCGTCCAGTGTAGGGCAATGTGAGAGCATACCCTTCCAGTAGAGGGCAGTGTTAGAGCATACCCTTCCAGTAGAGGGCAGTGTGAAAGCATACCCTTCCAGTAGAGGGCAGTGTGAGAGCATACCCCTCAAGTGGAGGGCAATGTGAGAGCATACCCCTCCAGTGTAGGGCAGTGTGAGAGCATACCCCTCCAGTGGAGGGCAGTGTGAGAGCATACCCCTCCAGTGAAGGGCAGTGTGAGAACATACCCCTCTCAGTGGAGGTCAATGTGCGAACATACCCCTCCAGTGGAGGGCAGTGTGAGAGCATACCCCTCCAGTGGAGGGCAGTGTGAGAGCATACTCCTCCAGTGGAGGGCAGTGTGAGAGGATACCACTCCAGTGGAGGGCAGTGTGAGAGCATACTCCTCCAGTGGAGGGCAGTGTTCAAAAGAGTGAACACAATTCTTTCTCAATACTTTAATTCACATTTCATCGCCGTAAATAGGTAAGAATGACCCACAGAGGCCTAGCGTTATGTATAAATAACGATAGCGTTTAGCTGCATGATCGTCTGTGTATATGGCAGACTGCTAGACGTAGTCTTGCTTCTACGACAGAAGCAAGTCTGTTTACTTGTTAAGTTGTTGTTCCCTTTGTGTACTTATCTACGTTCATGTTGGCATAGTGAGTTAAAGATGTAGATCACAGCGAGAGAGAGAGAGAGGGAGAGGGAGAGAGAGAGAGAGGGAGAGGGAGAGGGAAGAGAGGAGGGAGGAGAAGAGAGGGAGAGAAGAGAGGGAGGGAGAGAGAGAAGGGAAGTGGGTGGTTGAGCGTTGGTTGAGGAAGATCAGAAAGACGGGAGATCAGTGGCCCCGGAGGCCTGGTGGCTAGAGCTCTCGCTTCAAACACGGAAGGCCCGGGTTCGATTCCCGGCGGGGTGGAAGCATTTCGACGTGTTTCCTTACACCTGTTGTCATGTTCACCTAACAGTAAATAGGTACCTGGGTGTTAGTCGACTGGTGTGGGTCGCATCCTGGGGGACAAGATTAAGGACCCCAATGGAAATAAGACAGACAGTCCTCGATGACGCACTGACTTTCTTGAGTTATCTGGGTGGCTAACCCTCCGGGGTTAAAAATCCAAAGAAACCTTATTTATTATTATTCTTCCCTCCAAGGCCCTCCAACTCCCTCCTCCTCCCTCCATCCCCGCCCATTCCCTCCAAGGTCCAAATAATAGCAACTCCACCACTGATGCAAGGAAATTCTTGAAGCTGTGAACCCTTGATGAAGTACTTGATGATACCCTTATTTCCCTACTGAAGTCTCTCAGCTCAGTCTGATATTACTGAAGTCTCTCAGCTCAGACTGACACTACTGAAGTCTCTCAGCTCAGACTGACACTACTGAAGTCTCTCAGCTCAGACTGACACTACTGAAGTCTCTCAGCTCAGACTGACACTACTGAAGTCTCTCAGCTCAGTCTAATACTACTGAAGTCTCTCAGCTCAGACTGACACTACTGAAGTCTCTCAGCTCAGTCTAATACTACTGAAGTCTCTCAGGTCAGACTGACACTACTGAAGTCTCTCAGCTCAGTCTGATACTACTGAAGTCTCTCAGCTCAGTCTGACACTACTGAAGTCTCTCAGCTCAGTCTGATACTACTGAAGTCTCTCAGCTCAGACTGACACTACTGAAGTCTCTCAGCTCAGTCTGATACTACTGAAGTCTCTCAGCTCAGACTGATACTACTGAAGTCTCTCAGCTCAGTCTGACACTACTGAAGTCTCTCAGCTCAGTCTGACACTACTGAAGTCTCTCAGCTCAGGCTGACACTACTGAACTCTCTCAACTCAGACTGACACTACTGAAGTCTCTCAGCTCAGACTGACACTACTGAAGTCTCTCAGCTCAGTCTGACACTACTGAAGTCTCTCAGCTCAGTCTTACACTACTGAAGTCTCTCAGCTCAGACTGACACTACTGAAGTCTCTCAGCTCAGTCTGATACTACTGAAGTCTCTCAGCTCAGTCTGACACAACTGAAGTCTCTCAGCTCAGTCTGATACTACTGAAGTCTCTCAGCTCAGACTGACACTACTGAAGTCTCTCAGCTCAGACTGACACTACTGAAGTCTCTCAGCTCAGACTGACACTACTGAAGTCTCTCAGCTCAGACTGACACTACTGAAGTCTCTCAGCTCAGACTACTGACACTACTGAAGTCTCTCAGATCAGACTGACACTACTGAAGTCTCTCAGCTCAGACTGACACTACTGAAGTCTCTCAGATCAGACTGACACTACTGAAGTCTCTCAGCTCAGACTGACACTACTGAAGTCTCTCAACTCAGACTGACACCACTGAAGTCTCTCAGCTCAGACTGACACTACTGAAGTCTCTCAGCTCAGACTGACACTACCGAAGTCTTTCAGCTCAGACTAATACTACTGAAGTCTCTCAGATCAGACTGACACTACTGAAGTCTCTCAGCTCAGACTGACACTACTGAAGTCTCTCAGATCAGTCTGACACTACTGACGTCTCTCAGCTCAGACTGACACTACTGAAGTCTCTCAACTTAGACTGACACCACTGAAGTCTCTCAGCTCAGACTGACACTACGGAAGTCTCTCAGCTCAGACTGACACTACTGAAGTCTCACAGCCCAGTCTGACACTACTGAAGTCTCACAGCCCAGCCTGACACTACTGAAGTCTCTCAGTTCAGTCTGACACTATTGAAGTCGCTCAGCTCAGACTGACACTACTGAAGTCTCCCAGCTCAGACTGACAGATTTCAACACCTTGTATGAAATCTATTATATGTGATGGACTATGACAGGAAAGCTCATCCTGCGTGACTAAATGTGGCCACCAGGCCAGGGTGGCCGTGGCCTGGTGGCAAAAGCTCTCGCTTCACACGGCGAGGGTCCGGGTTCGATTCCCGGCGAAGGGTGGGAACATCGGACGTGTTTCCTTACACCGGTTGTCTATGTTCACCCATCAGTAAAATGGGTACCTGTGTGTTAGTCGACTGGTGTGGGTCGCATCCTGGGACAAAACTGACCTAATTTGCCGGAAATGCTCTGCATAACAAGCGGCTTTCTATATTGTAGTATGTCATTGATGTCAGGTAGGCCTGTATACCTTGTACATGTACTTGTAGTAAATAAAGATGTTATTATTATTATTATTATTGTTATGACAAGGAAACATAGCTAGCTGTTGTTCCAGTACGTAATTTTTACAGAATAGATAAGCAGCACACTGCTGGTGTGTCCAATTTTGTCTAATAAAAAAATAAAAAAATCGGCCGCCCACCCCTGCCTACCCTCACTCTCACGCAGATGAAGTGACCACACCCGCTATTACTGCTCCGGGCACCACAGTGCCACAGTGGGCCAATTGCAATACCACCACCACCACTGCTACCACTACCACCACCACCACCACCACCACCACTACCACCACCACTAACATCTCTACCAACATTCCTCTCCCTCCAGCACACTCGCCACCACCTTGACCACTATCAAGGACCCAATGGAAATAAGTCACTTTCTTTGATTTTTTTTTATGGGGTTATCCTAGGTAATTTAGACAATATAGATAATTTGTGTAACTGCATTTATGTGTACCTGTACCTAAATAAACTTACTTACACGTCTTATACAGTCATATTTGCAAGACTGATAACGTCACAATACCATAGTTGCAACAGGTTACAGCTGACCCCAAAAAATCGGAGATTAAAAACATAGACGGCTTTTCAGTCCGCCATGCAACATTATCACTGGAGACTTGATGATGGTCCAGGTTGGGCCGAAACGTCTAGTCATTACTACTTTTGTGTGAATAGATTTTGCCGCCGAAGAGGCTAGTTGAGCGCCCTATATGCATACGGGAGCACTGATTGAAATCCAGGGTCCCAGACTATTCAACATACTAGCACAGAAAATGAAACATCGCTGGAACCAGTGAAAGCCTTCAGGAAACTGGACAAGTATCTTCATCGGGCCAGATCAACGTGCTGTGATGGATATGGGGCGCAGGCCTCCAGAGCAACAGCCTGGTTGACCAGGCAAGCACCGACGAGCTGGCCCATGGCCGGCTCAGAATAGATACTTCTCGAAGCTCTTAAGGTATCTCAGGTATATCCTGTGGAAAGGAGCGCAAGAACATATGGATACACAAAAGGCCTATGAACTAGGCACCAAAAAAAGGGTTAACATCTAGATTTATGTCAACATTTGACTTATTTGTTGCAAGCAAATTTGTTTAATATGTCCGGTATCTTATTTTCGTTAATAAGATATCTTGACACATCACATAGGTTGTTATGCTGTTTATCTCTGTGTTCTCGAGTAAGGTGAGTAAGCTGAGTAAGTAGAGTAAACTAAGTAGAGTAAGGTGAGTAAGCTGAGTAACTGGAGTAAGCTGAGTAAGTAGACTAAGCTGAGTAAGTAGACTAAGCTGAGTAAGTAGACTAAGCTGAGTAAGTAGACTAAGCTGAGTAAGTAGAGTAAGCTGAGTAAGTAGACTAAGCTGAGTAAGTAGACTAAGCTGAGTAAGTAGACTAAGCTGAGTAAGTAGACTAAGCTGAGTAAGTAGACTAAGCTGAGTAAGTAGAGTAAGCTGAGAAAGCCGAGTAAGGTGAGTAAGCCGAGTAAGCTGAGTAAGTAGAGTAAGCTGAGTAAGTCGAGTAAGCTGAGTAAGCCGAGTAAGCTGGGAAAGTAGAGTAAGCCGAGTAAGCTGAGTAAGTAGAGTAAGCTGAGTAAGCCAAGTAAGCTGAGTAAGCTGAGTAAGCTGAGTAAGCTGAGTAAGCTGAGTAAGCCGAGTAAGCTGAGTAAGTAGAGTAAGCTGAGTAAGTTGAGTAAGCTGAATAAGTCGAGTAAGCTGGGAAGAGTAGAGAGTTAAGCCGAGTAAGCTGAGTAAGTAGAGTAAGCTGAGTAAGTAGAGTAAGCTGAGTAAGTAGAGTAAGGTGAGTAAGTAGAGTAAGGTGAGTAAGTAGAGTAAGGTGAGTAAGTAGAGTAAGGTGAGTAAGCTGAGTAAGCTGAGTAAGTAGAGTAAGGTGAGTAAGTAGAGTAAGCTGAGTAAGTAGAGTAAGCTTGAGTAAGCTGAGAAGTCATCAGATTGTCTCTTGTGGAAATTCACTGTAATATATGACTCAGCAAGTTTGTTCATCACTGAGTGAGTCACTTTTGTTTGTGTCCTCCCAGGGGTGAGGCTGAGGACATTATTACCCAAGGTGAGGCTGAGGACATTATTACCCAAGGTGAGGTTGAGGACATTATTACCCAAGGTGAGGCTGAGGACATTATTACCCAAGGTGAGGCTGAGGACATTATTACCCAAGGTGAGGCTGAGGACATTATTACCCAAGGTGAGGCTGAGGACATTATTACCCAAGGTGAGGCTGAGGACATTATTACCCAAGGTGAGGCTGAGGACATTATTACCCAAGGTGAGGCTGAGGACATTATTACCCAAGGTGAGGCTGAGGACATTATTACCCAAGGTGAGGCTGAGGACATTATTACCCAAGGTGAGGCTGAGGACATTATTACCCAAGGTGAGGCTGAGGACATTATTACCCAAGGTGAGGCTGAGTACATTATTACCCAAGGTGAGGCTGAGGACATTATTACCCAAGGTGAGGCTGAGGACATTATTACCCAAGGTGAGGCTGAGGACATTATTACCCAAGGTGAGGTTGAGGACATTATTACCCAAGGTGAGGCTGAGGACATTATTACCCAAGGTGAGGCTGAGGACATTATTACCCAAGGTGAGGTTGAGGACATTATTACCCAAGGTGAGGTTGAGGACATTATTACCCAAGGTGAGGCTGAGGACATTATTACCCAAGGTGAGGCTGAGGACAATATTACCCAAGGTGAGGCTGAGGACATTATTACCCAAGGTGAGGCTGAGGACATTATTACCCAAGGTGAGGCTGAGGACAATATTACCCAAGGTGAGGCTGAGGACATTATTACCCAAGGTGAGGCTGAGGACATTATTACCCAAGGTGAGGCTGAGGACATATTACCCAAGGTGAGCTGAGGACATTTTACCCAAGGTGAGGCTGAGGACATTATTACCCAAGGTGAGGCTGAGGACATTATTACCCAAGGTGAGGCTGAGGACATTGCTGCCTGATCTTAAATGAGTATATATAGATTTTGTGTCTATGTACTCCATGTGTCGTATTAATCAATGTTTCGTTGCACCTGCGTGACACATAAGTGGCTGAGGGACACATAGGTGGCTGAGGTACACACAGGTGACTGAGGGACACACAGGTGGCTGAGAGACACAGGTGGCTGAAAGACACATAGGTGGCTGAGGTACACACAGGTGGCTGAGGGACACACAGGTGACTGAGGGACACACAGGTGGCTGATGGACTCACAGGAGGCTGAGGGACACACAGGTGACTGAGGGACACATAGGTGGCTGAGGTACACACAGGTGGCTGAGGGACACACAGGTGGCTGAGGGACACAGTTGGCTGAGGGACACAAAGGTGGTTGAGGGACACACAGGTGGCTGAGGGACACACAGGTGACAGAGGGACACACAGGTAGCTGAGGGACACACAGTTGGCTGAGGGACACACAGGTGACTGAGGGAGACACAGGTGACTGAGGGACACACAGGTGGCTGAGGGACACACAGGTGGCTGAGGGACACACAGGTGGCTGAGGGACACACAGGTGACTGAGGGACACACATGTGACTGAGGTGTCGTGTCAGTATCATATATACACTTGTGTGGTATATCTTTATAAAGCTGGTCCCTTTGCGTGTGACGTCACGGTACCCGCTGACGTCAGAGGCTCAGGCATGTGCACAGCCCATCATAGGCAGACGGCCTGACTAGCGACAGGCCTACACAGGTGGACAGACGGTGTGCTGGACTCTTCCTCTACATACTGTAAATATACCGTAACCATCCAACAAGGAGTATCTTTGACCTCCTATATATATCTCTCTCAGAACCCCTACGACAGAGGGACACACAGGTGACTGAGGGACACACAGGTGACAGAGGGACACACAGGTGACAGAGGGACACACAGGTGACTGAGGGACACACAGGTGACTGAGGGACACACAGGTGACTGAGGGACTCACAGGTGGTGAGGAAGTGAAATGCACTAGAAGTACGTATATGAAAAGGTGGTAAAGGCAAAACACCATACACAGTTTCAAGAGTAGGTACGATGGGGCTCTGGAGGGAAGAAAGCAGCGAAAACCATATAGATAAGAGTTCCAAGGCTGCGTCAGGTGCTGTGAATCGACCCCCGCAAACCTAACTAGGTGAAAACACCTGAGTGAGTACACTCCTTAACGCACACCACTAACACACTGTCCTGAGATACTCAACCACTCAGACCTCTCCTCCCTCACTCCAACACCAGCACTCTCCCTCACTCCACCAGGACTCTCCCTCACTCCACCAGCATTCTCCCTCACTCCACCAGGACTCTCCCTCACTCTACCAGCATTCTTCTTCACTCAACCAGCACTCTCCCTCACTCCACCAGCACTCTCCCTCACTCCACAAACACTCTCCCTCACTCCACCAGCACTCTCCCTCACTCCACCAGCACTCTCCCTCACTCCACCAGAACTCTCCCTCACTCCACCAACATTCTCCCTCACTCCACCAGGACTCTCCCTCACTCCACCAGCACTCTCCCTCACTCCACAAACACTCTCCCTCACTCCACCAGCACTCTCCCTCACTCCACCAGCACTCTCCCTCACTCCACCAGCACTCTCTCACCCCACCAACACTCTGCCTCCCTCCACCAGCACTCTGCCTCGCTCCACCAGGATTCTTTCTCTCTCCACCAGCACTCTCCCTCAATCTACCAACACTCACCCTTACTCCACCAGCACTCTGCCTCACTCCACAAGCACTCTCCCTCACTCCACCAGCACTCTCCTCACTCCACAAACACTCTCCCTCACTCCACCAGCACTCTCCTCACTCCACCAGCACTCTCTCACCCCACCAACACTCTGCCTCCCTCCACCAGCACTCTGCCTCGCTCCACCAGGATTCTTTCTCTCTCCACCAGCACTCTCCCTCAATCTACCAACACTCACCCTCATTCCACCAGCACTCTCCCTCACTCCACCAGCATTCTCCCTCCCTCCACCATCAACACTGCTAACTCCCCTCACCCTGGAGGAGGGTAGTTCAGGGTGGCCCACTCTGCCCCTCTGCCCACCAACCTGTCATCAAGTTCATGAATTGTCCTCTTCCTCTGCCCTCGAAACCTCTCACCCGACACTCACTCCCTCTCTCATGTCCCTCACCCCCACCTTACACCCGCCCCTCACTTGCTCTCACTAACTTTCACTCGCCACTCTCACTTTCACTCGGCACTTTCACTTTCCCTTAGCATTCTCACTTTCACTCGCCACTCTCACTAACCACTCTCACTTTCACTCAGCACTCTCACTTTCACTCGCCACTCTCTCTCACCACTCTCACTTTCACTCAGCACTCTCACTTTCACTCGCCACTCTCACTTTCACTCAGCATTCTCACTTTCACTCGCCACTCTCACTAACCACTCTCACTTTCACTCAGCACTCACTTTCACTCGCCACTCTCTCTCACCACTCTCACTTTCACTCAGCACTCTCACTTTCACTCGCCACTCTCACTTTCACTCGCCACTCTCTTTCACTTGGCACTCTCACTTTCACTCGACACTCTCACTTTCACTCGGCACTCTCACTTTCACTCAACACTCTCACTTTCACTCGGCACTCACTTTCACTCGGCACTCTCACTTTCACTCGCCACTCTCACTTTCACTCGGCACTCTCACTTTCACTCGTTACTCTCACTTTCACTCGCCACTCTCACTTTTACTCGCCACTCTCACTTTCACTCAGCACTCTCACTTTCACTCGCCACTCACACTCAGCACTCTCACTTTCACTCGCCACTCTCACTTTCACTCAGCATTCTCACTTTCACTCGCCACTCACACTTTCACTCGTCACTCTCACTCGCCACTCTCACTTTCATTCGGCACTCTCACTTTCACTCGGCACTCTCACTTTCACTCGGCACTCTCACTTTTACTCAGCACTCTCACTTTCACTCGGCACTCTCACTTTCACTCGGCACTCTCATTTTCACTCGGCACTCTCACTTTCACTCGGCACTCACTTTCACTAGGCACTCTCACTTTCACTCAGCACTCTCACTTTCACTCGGCACTCTCACTTTCACTCGGCACTCTCACTTTCACTCGGCACTATCACTCACTCAGCACTCTCACTTTCACTCGTCACTCTCACTTTCTCTCGGCACTCTCACTTTCACTCGCTACTCTCATTTTCACTCGGCACTCTCACTTTCACTCGCCACTCTCACTTTCACTCAGCACTCTCACTTGGCACTCTCACTTTCTCTCGGCACTCACTTTCACTCGGCACTCTCACTTTCACTCAGTACTCTCACTTTCACTCAGCACTCTCACTTTCACTCGGCACTCTCACTTTTAATCGGCACTCTCACTCGGCACTCTCACTTTCACTCTCTTCTCAAATCCCAACATATGTATTATCCATCTAAATTTCCAGATTTTCCACAGAGTACAACCTCTAAGATGTCTGGCCACCGCAAAGGGTGCTGGCACAGACCCCAGTGGAGATAACTCACTTTGTCTGGCTTTTTGTGGTTATCTTAGGTAAGTAAGTTTATTTAGGCACTGGTACACGCAAATACAATTATCATACATAGCGTAAATTATCTCGGATTATCCAAACATGATAATTGTACTCATGTGTACCTGTGGTTTAATAAACCTGATTACGTACCTACTTAACACACCTGAGGCCTGGATCAACGACAGACTCAGCGACAGCAATCGACGAGTGCTACTGAAGGGAGGATCATCAGGTGAGAGGGTGGATGACACCCGCGGTGTTCCTCAGGAGTCTTCCTTGGTCCCTTCCTTTTTCATAATCTGCAAAAATTACCTCGAGACTGGACCAACACCAAATATTGCAAAAAATAAAATGCAAGCGACGTGAAAGGGGCAAAAAATTTAAGCCACTTCCGAAACTATGAATATTCAAAGAGACCGAGATAAGCTTGGCACAGTGCCACAGCCTTGTGGCTGGAAACTTACAGGACCAGACATCAACAATAATCTAGGCAGTGTAATCTAGGCAGTACAATCTTGGCAGTATAATCTAGGCAGTATAATCTAGGTAGCATAATCTAGGCAGTATAATCTAGGCAGTATTATCTAGGCAGTATTATCTAGGCATTATAATCTAGGCAGTATAATCTAGGCAGTATAATCTAGGTAGCATAATCTAGGCAGTATTATCTAGGCAGTATTATCTAGGCATTATAATCTAGGCAGTATAATCTAGGCAGTATAATCTAGGTAGCATAATCTAGGCAGTATAATCTAGGTAGCATAATCTAGGCAGTATAATCTATGCAGTATTATCTAGGCAGTATTATCTAGGCATTATAATCTAGGCATTATAATCTAGGCAGTATAATCTAGGCAGTATAATCTAGGCAGTATAATCTAGGCAGTATAATCTAGGCAGTATAATCTAGGTAGCATAATCTAGGCAGTATTATCTAGGCATTATAATCTAGGCAGTATAATCTAGGCAGTATAATCTAGGCAGTATAATCTAGGCAGTATAATCTAGGCAGTATAATCTAGGCAGTATAATCTAGGCAGTATAATCTAGGTAGCATAATCTAGGCAGTATAATCTAGGCAGTATAATCTAGGCAGTATAATCTAGGCAGTATAATCTAGGCAGTATAATCTAGGCAGTATAATCTAGGCAGTATAATCTAGGTAGCATAATCTAGGCAGTATTATCTAGGCATTATAATCTAGGCAGTATAATCTAGGCAGTATAATCTAGGCAGTATAATCTAGGCATTATAATCTAGACAGTATAATCTAGGTAGTATAATCTAGGTAGTATAATCTAGGTAGTATAATCTAGGCAGTATAATCTTGGCAGTATAATTTAGGCAGTATAATCTAGGCAGTATAATCTAGGCATTATAATCTAGGTAGTATAATCTAGGCAGTATAATCTAGGCATTATAATCTATAGACCCTGGCTGTCTTCAAGCAGGCACTGGACAGGCACCTAAAGTCGGTGCCTGACTAGCCAGGCTGTGGTCCGTACGGCGGCCAGCAGTAACAGCCTGGTTGATCAGGCTCTGATCCAACATGAGGCCTGGTCATAGACCGGGCCGCAGGGGCATTGACCCCTGGAACTCTTTCCAGGTAAACTCCAGGTAGTCAGTATAATCTAGGCAGTATAATCTAGGCAGTATAATCTAGGCAGTATAATCTAGACAGTATAATCTAGGCAGTATAATCTAGACAGTATAATCTAGGCAGTACAATCTAGGCAGTATAATCTAGGCAGTATGATCTAGGCAGTATAATCTAGGCAGTATAATCTAGACAGTATAATCTAGGCAGTATAATCTAGGCAGTATGATCTAGGCAGTATAATCTAGGCAGTATAATCTAGACAGTATAATCTAGGCAGTATAATCTAGGCAGTATAATCTAGGCAGTATAATCTAGGCAGTATAATCTAGGCAGTATAATCTAGGCAGTATAATCTAGGCAGTATAATCTAGGCAGTATAATCTAGGCAGTATAATCTAGGCAGTATAATCTAGGCAGTATAATCTAGGCGGAATAATCTAGGCAGTATAATCTAGGCAGTATAATCTAGGCAGTATAATCTAGGCAGTATAATCTAGACAGTATAATCTAGGCAGTATTATCTAGGCAGTATAATCTAGGCAGTATAATCTAGGCAGTATAATCTAGACAGTATAATCTAGGCGGAATAATCTAGGCATAATACAATAATTATCAGATATCACATTGAATACACTGTTCAGTGTGTTATTACGAATATAACAAAAACCAGCTGTCTTCACCCGTGCAGTTGGCTTCACTAACATCTCACCCGTGCAGCTGGCTTCACTAACATCTCACCCGTGCAGCTGGCTTCACTAACGTCTCACCCGTGCAGCTGGCTTCACTAACATCTCAACCGTGCAGCTGGCTTCACTAACGTCTCACCCGTGCAGCTGGCTTCACTAACGTCTCACCCGTGCAGCTGGCTTCACTAACATCTCACCCGTGCAGTTGGATTCGCTAACGTCTCACCCGTTCAGCTGGCTTCACTAACGTCTCACCCGTTCAGCTGGCTTCACTAACGTCTCACCCATGCAGCTGGCTTCAGTAACGTCTCACCAGTGCAGCTGGCTTCACTAACGTCTCGCCCGTGCAGCTGGTTTCACTAAAGTCTCTCCCGTGCAGCTGGTTTCTCTGACGTCTCACCCGTGCAGCTGGCTTCACTAACGTCTCACCCGTGCAGCTGGCTTCACTAACGTCTCACCCGTGCAGCTGGCTTCACTGACGTTTCACCCGCGCAGCTGGTTTCTCTAACGTCTCACCCGTGCAGCTGGCTTCACTAACGTCTCACCCGTGCAGATGGCTTCACTGACGTCTCACCCGCGCAGCTGGCTTCACTAACGTCTCACCCGTGCAGCTGGCTTCACTAACGTCTCACCCGTGCAGCTGGCTTCCAAACGTCTCACCCATGCAGCTGGCTTCACTGACGTTTCACCCGCGCAGCTGGTTTCTCTAACGTCTCACCCGTGCAGCTGGCTTCACTAACGTCTCACCGTGCAGCTGGCTTCACTAACGTCTCACCGTGTAGCTGGCTTCACTAACGTCTCACCCGTACAGATGGCTTCACTAACGTCTCACCCGTGCAGCTGGCTTCACTAACGTCTCACACGTGCAGATGGCTTCACTAATGTCTCACCCGTGCAGCTGGCTTCACTAACGTCTCACCCGTGCAGCTGGCTTCACTAACGTCTCACCCGTGCAGCTGGCTTCACTAACGTCTCACCCGTGCAGCTGGCTTCACTAACGTCTCACCCGTGCAGCTAGCTTCACTAACGTCTCTCCCGTGCAGCTGGCTTCACTAACGTCTCACCCGTGCAGCTAGCTTCTCTAACGTCTCATCCGAGCAGCTGGCTTCACTAACGTCTCTCCCGTGCAGCTGGCTTCACTAACGTCTCACCCGTGCAGCTGGCTTCACTAACGTCTCACCTGTGCAGCTGGCTTCACTAACATCTCACCCGTGGAGCTGGCTTCACTAACGTCTCACCCGTGGATCTGGCTTCACTAACGTCTCACCCGTGCAGCTGGCTTCACTAACGTCTCACCCGTGTAGCTGGCTTCACTAACATCTCACCCGTGCAGCTGGCTTCACTAACGTCTCACCCGTGCAGCTGGCTTCACTAACGTCTCACCCGTGCAGCTGGCTTCACTAACGTTCTCACCGTGCAGCTGGCTTCACTAACGTCTCACCCGTGCAGCTGGCTTCACTAACGTCTCATCCGAGCAGCTGGCTTCACTAACGTCTCACCGTGCAGCTGGCTTCACCAAACGTCTCACCCATGCAGCTGGCTTCACTGACGTTTCACCCGCGCAGCTGGTTTCTCTAACGTCTCACCCGTGCAGCTGGCTTCACTAACGTCTCACCCGTGCAGCTGGCTTCACTAACGTCTCACCCGTGTAGCTGGCTTCACTAACGTCTCACCCGTACAGATGGCTTCACTAACGTCTCACCCGTGCAGCTGGCTTCACTAACGTCTCACCCGTGCAGATGGCTTCACTAACGTCTCACCCGTGCAGCTGGCTTCACTAACGTCTCACCCGTGCAGCTGGCTTCACTAACGTCTCACCCGTGCAGCTGGCTTCACTAACGTCTCACCCGTGCAGCTGGCTTCACTAACGTCTCACCCGTGCAGCTGGCTTCACTAACGTCTCTCCCGTGCAGCTGGCTTCACTAACGTCTCACCCGTGCAGCTGGCTTCACTAACGTCTCACCCGTGCAGCTGGCTTCACTAACGTCTCACCCGTGCAGCTGGTTTCACTAATGTCTCACCCGTGCATCTGGCTTCACTGACGTTTCGCTTGCTACACATGTTATGGGCCAGTAGGTCTTCTGCAGTGTTCCTCCTTTCTTATTTTCTTATGTGCAACATTTTGGTATCTTTATTCTGGAAGAGTTTTGCCAGCCAGTGGCTTCCTCGGTCAAATGTAGAGAAAGGTGGAAGATAAGGAGGAGTTCGAGGTGATCAGTCCCTCAGCCTGGAGTCCATGTGTTCAGTCCAGCAATCTCTCTCTCTCTCTCTCTCTCTCTCTCTCTCTCTCTCTCTCTCTCTCTCTCTCTCTCTCTCTCTCTCTCTCTGTGTGACCTACAAACAATCTGGTTCAAGAGTTTGAGCTAAGCCATAATCACTGCTGGCTAAATGATGCTATAGCTGGTTATGAGTTTGATTAAGTAACCATGTAATAGTCAATTAAGACCTGGTGAGAGTAAATCCTTCAAGCGATATTGAACCGTCAGAATGTTTGTGAAAGCGCGTTGATTTTGTTTTCTCGTGTGTGTGTGTGTGTGTGTGTGTGTGTGTGTGTGTGTGTGTATGTGTGTGTGTGTGTATGTGTGTGTGTGTGTGTGTGTGTGTGTGTGTGTGTACTCACCTAATTGTACTCACCTAATTGTGGTTGCAGGGGTCGAGACTCAGCTCCTGGCCCCGCCTCTTCGCTGTCTGCTACTGGGTCTCTGCTCTCCCTGCTCCATGAGCTTTATCATACCTTGTCTTAAAACTATGTATGGTTCCTGCCTCCACTATATCTTTCTCTAGTCCATTCCACTTCCTGACTACTCTGTGGCTGAAGAAATGTTTCCTGACATCCCTTTGACTCATCTGAGTCTTCAGCTTCCAGTTGTGTCCCCTTGTTTCTGTGTTCCCTCTCTGAAACAACCTGTCACTATCTACCTTGTCAATTCCCCGCAGTATTTTGTATGTCGTTATCATGTCTCCTCTGACCCTTCTTTCCTCCAGTGTTGTTAGTCCTATTTCCCTCAACCTTTCTTCATAAGACAGACCCCTGAGTTGTGGAACTAACCTTGTCGCAAACCTTTGCACTTTCTCTAGTTTCCTTACGTGCTTGACCAGGTGTGGGTTCCAGACTGGTGCTGCATATTCTAGTATGGGCCTGACGTACACGGTATACAGTGTCTTGAACGATTCCTTGTTAAGGTAACGGAACGCTAATCTAAGGTTTGCCAGACGCCCATATGCTGCCGCAGTTATCTGGTTGATGTGTTCCTCCGGAGACGTGCTAGGCGTTATACTCACTCCAAGGTCTTTCTCCTTTGCCGAGGTTTGTAGCCTTTGTCCGCCTAGCTTGTACTCTGTCAGCGGTCTTCTTTGCCCTTCTCCGATCCTCATGACTTTGCATTTGGAGGGATTGAATTCGAGAAGCCAACTGCTAGACCAGATGTCGAGCTTGTCCAGGTCTGTTTGCAGCCCTGCCTGGTCCTCTTCTGATGTGATTCTCCTCATTATTTTCACATCATCCGCGAATAGAGACACTTCTGAGTCTATCCCATCCGTCATGTCATTTACATAAACCAGGAATAACACTGGTCCTAGGACTGACCCCTGCGGTACACCACTCGTCACAGGCGCCCACTGTGATACCTCACCACGCACCATGACCCGTTGTTGCCTCCCTTTGAGGTATTCCCTGATCCATTCCAGTGCCCTTCCTGTTATACCTGCTTGTTCTTCCAACTTCTTTACTAATCTCATGTGAGGAACTGTGTCGAAGGCCTTCCTGCAGTCCAGGAAAATGCAATCAACCCACCCTTCTCTCTCCTGCCTTACCTCTGTTACTTTATCATAGAACTCTAGGAGGTTTGTGTGTGTGTCCGTGTGTGTGTGTGTCCGTGTGTGTGTGTGTGTGTGTGTTAGTTAGTTACCATTTTGTCCTAGGCACATGTCGATTTGACACTAGGCCTGTTGTATGTATGTGTGTGTGTGTGTTAGGAAACACTTCGAAATGTTTCCGCCCCGCCGGGAATTGAACCCGGGCCCTCCGTGCATCAGGCGAGAGCTTTAGCCATCAGGCCACCGTGGCTGTTGTGTGTGTGTGTGTCCGTGTGTGTGTGTGTGTGTGTGTGTGTGTGTGTGTGTGTGTGTGTGTGTGTGTGTGTGTGTGTGTGTGTGTGTGTCCGTGTGTGTGTACTCACCTAATTGTACTCACCTAATTGTGGTTGCAGGGGTCGAGACTCAGCTCCTGGCCCCGCCTCTGCACTGTCCGCTACTGGGTCTCTGCTCTCCCTGCTCCGTGAGCTTTATCATACCTTGTCTTAAAACTATGTATGGTTCCCGCCTCCACTATATCGTTCGCTAAACTATTCCACTTCCTAACTACTCTATGGCTGAAGAATTGCTTCCTAACATCCCTCTGACTCATCTGAGTCTTCAGCTTCCAGTTGTGTCCCCTTGTTTCTGTGTTTCCTCTCTGGAACATCCTGTCACTATCTACCTTGTCGATTCCCCGCAGTATTTTGTATGTCGTTATCATGTCTCCTCTAACCCTTCTGTCCTCCAGTGTTGTTAGTCCTATTTCCCTCAACCTTTCTTCATAAGGCAGTCCCCTGAGTTGTGGAACTAGCCTTGTCGCAAACCTTTGCACTTTCTCTAATTTCTTGACGTGCTTGACCAGGTGTGGGTTCCAGACTGGTGCTGCATACTCTAGTATGGGCCTGACGTATACGGTATACAGTGTCTTGAACGATTCCTTGTTAAGGTAACGGAACGCTAATCTTAGGTTTGCCAGTCGCCCATATGCTGCCGCGGTTATCTGGTTGATGTGTGCTTCCGGAGACGTGCTTGGTGTTATACTCACCCGAAGGTCTTTCTCCTTTGATGAGGTTTGTAGCCTTTGTCCACCTAGCCTGTACTCTGTCAGCGGTCTTCTTTGCCCTTCTCCGATCTTCATGACTTTGCAGTTGGTGGGGTTAAATTCGAGAAGCCAGTTGCTAGACCAGATGTCAAGCTTGTCCAGGTCACTTTGAAGTCCTGCTTGGTCTTCATCCGATGTGATTCTCCTCATTAATGTCACATCATCTGCGAAAAGAGACACTTCTGAGTCTATCCCGTCCGTCATGTCATTCACATATAGCAAGAATAGCACTGGTCCTAGGACTGACCCCTGCGGTACACCGCTCGTCACAGGCGCCCACTGTGATACCTCATCACGCACCATGACCCGTTGTTGCCTCCCTGTGAGGTATTCCCTGATCCATTCCAGTGCCCTTCCTGTTATACACGCTTGGTCTTCCATCTTCTTTACTAATCTCATGTGAGGAACTGTGTCAAAGGCCTTCCTGCAGTCCAAGAAAATGCAGTCAACCCACCCTTCTCTCTCTTGCCTTACCTCTGTTACTTTATCATAGAACTCCAGGAGGTTTGTTACACAGGATTTGCCTTCCCTGAAACCGTGCTGTCTGGCGTTGATTAACCTGTTCTGCTCCAGATGCTCCACCATTCTTTTTCTGATGATTTTCTCCAAGACTTTGCACACTATACACGTAAGTGACACCGGTCTGTAGTTTAGTGTGTGCATGTGTGTGTGTGTGTGTGTGTGTGTGTGTGTGTGTGTGTGCGTGTGTGTTTGTATGTGTGTGTGTGTATGTGTACGTGTGTGTGTATGTGCGTGTGTGTGTCCGTGTGTGTGTCCGTGTGTAAATTTGTAACTATTTGTCTATTTGTACACACACACAAGGGTCGAGTCCCAGCTCCTGGCCCTGCCTCTTTTAAACTTGCCGCTTGCTGGACATACTCCCTGCTGGCCTCGTAGACTCAGTCATAACTATTGTCATTCCACTTCCTTACCATCCTGAGGATGAAGAAACGTATCCTGAAAATCGTGTGGCTCGTCAATATCTTAAACTTCCAACTGTGCCCTCGTGTACCCGTTCCCCGCCTCTCGAGCAGTCTTGCTCTGTCTAACCTATTAACTCTTTCGAGTTCTGAAAATGTTTGAAATTTTTTAGTCGTGTGATGTGTCGGATAAAATTCAATAGTGACATAAAGGGTAATGTGTCAACCTAACTTATAATCCTCCCAAATTTAATGTTATTATAAATTAATCAAATTTATACAATCCTGGATTTAAATTCAAATTATAATCAGTTCTATTTTTTATGATGTCTGATTATTGCATTTCTTTCAACCAGCTATTTGCTAGTTACAACTTTCACAACCTTTTAAGAATAACTGAGGTGGGTAAAATCTCTCGCGTCAATGAACAATTAGACTCTTGCACAGTTCTAATGCTGCAATAATATTGTTGTAATCTTAATTCAAGTGTTATTCCAGTTGTCCCAAAATTTTTTATTAAATTTTGTATAGAAAATCTTAGAGACACAGACCTCAACATTTTTTTTTGGGGGGGGAGAATGCCTAAGCAAATTTATTTTTATAATATTTTTTTTTTAAATTCAACTTTGATTTTGAAGTTTTTAAGTAGAGAAAGTATATGAAGAAAGTTTCCATAATATGGCAAAACCAACACATTCTCGACTATATATATGGTTCTTGTCCTTTTAACGGTTGTAAAATACGTTTCTGTCAATCTCAATGGATTTGTCAATAAAACTTTATGGGTGTTTTAGTTCATAGATCAAATGCTATTTCATAAATCTTAATTAATTATTTCCTCATCTATGAAGCCTGGGTTGCAAATACACAGAGCTCTCAGGAACACGAGGAAGAACACAGAACATATAACTTTGTCATGATGTGATGAATAACAGTGTTGATAAGAACAGATATTCGATGTTTTCCGTATATATTTGAATTTAAATTCTTTTATCCTTTTCAGAATTAAAGCATCTAATAATGGCAGTGACTTATTTTTCACAAACTCAACAGTAAACGTTATGGCTGGAGCTAAGCTATTTAAGTCGGAATTCATTTACATCTATATTTTTGGTCATTAAACACAGACATCTATATATCTGTATCATTTAACTTTATTAGGAAGAATTCTATTCAGCTGTTTAGTTTAAAAAAAAATCCATGTACAAATTGCTAAGGACTTGTGAAAGAGGATTTCCCATTGAAATACCAAATTTATGAGAGTAAACCTCACCTATAAACACAAAATGAATGAACAATGCAAAGTCTAATAAACTCAGTGATTGTAGACACAGGAAGTGGTAAATAATAACTGCAAATATCTGGAGAAGAGAGAGAAGAGAAGAGAGAGAGAAGAGAGATTTTGTGAAATGTTGAGTGAGTACGTGGGGAGTTTTGAACCAAGTGAGAGAGTACTAGTGGTTGGGGATCTCAATGCTAAAGTGGGTAAGAATATTGTAGAGGGAGTAGTAGGTAAATTTGGGGTGCCAGGGGTAAAGGAAAATGGGGAGCCTTTAAATGAGCTCTATTTGTAGAAAGAGGTTTGGTAATAAGTAATACATATTTTATGAAAAAGAGGATAAATAAATATACAAGGTATGATATAGCACGTAATGAAAGTAGTTTGTTAGATTATGTATTGGTGGATAAAAGGTTGATGGGTAGGCTTCAGGTTGTACATGTTTATAGAGGGCAACGGATATATCGGATCATTATTTAGTTGTAGCTACAGTTAAATTAAGAGGTAGATAGGACAAAAGGAAAATGGCAACAGTAAGTAAGAGAGAGGTGAAAGTTTATACACTAAGAAAAATCCCCAAAAAAGAAAATACTTTCATCATCATTCAACACTTTCACCTCACTCATACATAATCACTGTCTTTGCAGATGAGCTCAGATACGACAGTTTAGAATTTCTTCTTTTTCTTTTTAGTAAGCTATACAGGAAAAGGGGTTACTAGCCCATTGTTCCCGGCATTTTAGTTGATTTTTACAACACGCATGGCTTACGGAGGAAAGATTCTTATTCTACTTTCCCGTGGATATGAAAGGAAAAGCAATAAGAATAAGAACTATTAAGATAAAATCAAAGAAAACTCAGATGAGTGTGTATACATAAACATGTACATGCATATGTAGTGTGACCTAAGTGTAAGTAGAAGTAGCAAGACGTACATGAAATCTTGCATGTTTATGAGACAGAAAAAAAGACACCAGCAATCTTACCATCATGTAAAACAAAGTACAGACTTCCTTTTACACTCACTTGGCAGGACGGTAGTACCTCCCTGGGTGGTTGCTGTCTACCAACCTACTACCTACTATATATATATATATATATATATATATATATATATATAATATATATATATATATATATATATATATATATATATATATATATATCATATATAAGATATAGGAAAGTGGTAGTTTAGTAGCAGAGTTGTAGATGAGTGGAACAACCTTCCCAGTACGGTGGTGAAAGACGATATAAAATACCGATAAATATGTAAAGAAGACACATGGTGCGTTGCACTACGATACTGAGGAGACGACTACCTCGTGGAAGAATAAGTGGTTATAATTATATCCATATTTTTTAGAGGGGTGGAAGGGTAAGCCAGCGGAAGGCCTCGGTCAGATGACCAAAAGCTCCAGTGGTGGGTCATTATATGACTAAGACCTGCGTCAAACCTTATCTAACCTAAAGCTCTTGGCACCTTTATCCTTCCAGTACAGAGATGGCAAGGAACAGAGTGTAGTATATATAATAGTTATTAAAGGATGGGGTTAGTTACAGAGGGGTGGAGGTTAGTTACAGAGGGGTGGAGGTCAGTTACAGAGGGGTGGGGTAACTACTCCTGTAAAAACAGTGTCTTGAAGAGATAAAATAAATTGTGTGTGTGTGTGTGTGTGTGTGTGAGGCCTTAACAGACGATACGTCTGGCCTAATTTGACTTTATAAGCCGATAGTGAGAGTTATGGGGGATGAGGGAGGTATCCTACTCATCACTACTGCGTGTATACTTGTACTCTCTCATATGTTGTTCCAGGCTTCTGGAGGTTTTCCTACATATAGCTTATCTTTTGCACCGCCCTGGCTGGAGGCTAGAGGTCGACCTCCTCTCGCCACCGCCATGGTTGGAGGCCGAGCTGCTCCTTTAGTGGTAGGTAGGAAGTGCAGCTACCACGATGGTGCTCCACTACTCTCCAGCGTGTAGACTCACAACTCACTTCTCTTATCTGATCCCTGAATGGACTCCCGGGGATCCCTCACCCCGCCTCTCACCTCACTCTGTTGACATGAGGAGGTGCACCAGCAGCAGGTTATTATATACATACTGTGTCTGCTGTATGTCAGTCTTATCTGTTCCTATGGCTACTGCTAGCCCAGCAGTATTTGGAAGACTTGCAGCCATCATGGTATAGGAATCAACTTTTGGTCCATTGTCAGACAAGTGTCTTCCAATAGTTTAGAAGCACTTTTGAATATTTGTCACGTTTCCTAGTGTTGCATACACATTGTCGTCGTGTACTGAAGAACAATGACTGACTCGTATGTGTTTTCCAATGCAACTGTGTCGTTCACATGATCCGACTGTTGTTCAGAAAGCATGATAGTAGTATGTTACCTAAAAGCCATGAGATGACACACTGTTGTTCACACTGCTATTTTTTCCTGTCTGAATGATCTTGTGTCACATGAACTACTGTACGTGTATTGAAACTGAGTTAGGTTATGTCTGACTACCGTATGTTTACTAAGCATGCAGACTGACGTACCGCTGTTGTTTACCTGAAGACACATGCAGACTGACGTACCGTACTGTTGTTTACCTCAGAAGAGCACATGCAGACTGACGTACCGTACTGTTGTTTACCTCAGAAGAGACACATGCAGACTGACGTACCGTACTGTTGTTTACCTCAGAAGAGACACATGCAGACTGACGTACCGTACTGTTGTTTACCTCAGAAGAGACACATGCAGACTGACGTACCGTACTGTTGTTTACCTCAGAAGAGACACATGCAGACTGACTACCGTATGTTGTTTACCTCAGAATGACACGTACTGTTGTTCGGAACATGCAGACTGACGTACAGTACTGTTGTTTACCTCGGAAGAGACATGTTTACTCTCAAAGTGGTCTCTTATTCTTCGTTGAAATTTTTTATTCACTGTTAAAGTTCATATCGAGTGAATGTCCAGCAACATCCAACATATATTTAACATAAGTTGTGGCTACAAGACAACGAGTGTGACACTGTGTGTTCCAGTGTTGTCATGACACACTGTGTGTTCCAGTGTTGTCATGACACACTGTGTGTTCCAGTGTTGTCATGACACACTGTGTGTTCCAGTGTTGTCATGACACACTGTGTGTTCCAGTGTTGTCATGACACACTGTGTGTTCCAGTGTTGTCATGACACACTGTGTGTTCCAGTGTTGTCATGACACACTGTATGTTCCAGTGTTGTCATGACACACTGTTGTCAGTGTTGTCATGACACTGTATTATGTTGTCATGACACACTGTGATTTACAGTTTTGCAGCATTGTTCAGTGTTGTCATGACACACTGTGTGTTCAGTGTTGCATGACACACTGTGTGTTCCAGTGTTGTCATGACACACTGTGTGTTGCAGTGTTGTCATGACACACTGTGTGTTACAGTGTTGTCATGACACACTGTGTGTTGCAGTGTTGTCATGACACACTGTGTGTTCCAGTGTTGCCATGACACACTGTGTTTAGTGTTGTCATGACACACTGTGTGTTCAGTGTTGTCATGACACACTGTGTGTTCAGTGTTGTCATGACACACTTTTCAGTGTTGCACAGATGTTGTCATGACACACTGTGTGTTCCAGTGTTGCCATGACACACTGTGTGTTCAGTGTTGTCATGACACACTGTGTGTTCCAGTGTTGCCATGACACACTGTTGTTCAGTGTTGTCCATGACACACTGTGTGTTCAATGTTGTCATGACACACTGTGTGTTGCAGTGTTGCCATGACACACTGTGTGTTGCAATGTTGCCATGACACACTGTGTGTTGCAGTGTTGCCATGACACACTGTGTGTTGCAATGTTGCCATGACACACTGGTATTTGATTTTTCAGTGTTGTCATGAACACTGTGTGTTCAGTGTTGCATGACACACTGTGTGTTGCAATGTGTTGCATGACACACTGTGTGTTCATGTTGTCATGACACACTGTGTGTTGCCAGTGTTGTCATGACACACTGTGTGTTACAGTGTTGTCATGACACACTGTGTGTTCCAGTGTTGTCATGACACACTGTGTGTTCAGTGTTGCATGCACACTGTTGTTCAGTATTGTCATGACACTACTGTTGTTGACAGTGTTCCATTGCAGCACACTGTGTGTTCATGTTGCATGACACACTGTGATGTTGTCAGAAACTTGTTAGTTTGCATGACTTATTCATTTGCATGACCTGTGTTGTTGCAAGTGTTCAGTCATGACACACTGTTGTTCCAGGTGTCATGACAATATGTTATGTTGCATGACACACTGTCGTGTGTTGCACACTAGCATGTTGCATGACACACTGTGTGTTCCAGTGTGTCACAGTTGTTCAGATTTCTGTTCCATGATACACTGTGTCAGGTTGCATGATGTGTGACCGGCATGACACACTCATGTGCATAGTTGCCAGTGTTGCATGACACACTGTGTTATGTTCAGGACAATGTGTGCAGCATGACACACTGTGTGTTCAGTGTTGTCATGACACACTGTGTATGTTGCTGCAACTGTGTTCAGCAACACCAAGTTGATACACTGTGATAGTTTCAGCACTGTTGTCTTCATGACACACTGTGTGTTGCAATGTTGCCATGACACACTGTGTGTTGCAGTGTTGCCATGACACACTGTGTGTTGCAATGTTGCCATGACACACTGTGTGTTGCAGTGTTGCCATGACACACTGTGTGTGGGAGAATTATAAGAATATATATTATCCTGCGAAGTATTTTTGTACATCGCTTCTGATCGTGACTTTAAAGCCATTATTCATTATTTATTTATCTTTCTTTCATTTCGTTGAAGTAATGATGATGACAGTATCTGAATGACATACAAGGTTCTTAATGAGGCGGCACCTCAGAGCAGCTCAGAGTGCCGCTCAGTGCCTGACGACAGACTGCAACAAATGAGCTCTGTTTCAGGGGAATACTTGAGAGTACTTGATTATTTTTTTTTGCTTTAAGAAAGAATTGACTCAGAATATGGATTAGGCTTCAAAATCAAAGCTTAAGGACCCATGCCTCCGTCCTCTTGGCCTGCAAGCAGCTGGTCACCTAAAAGATGGTGGAACTGTTGAGGGAATTTCCCCAGGTGAAGCGGCATTGACCCAGCACACAGGCAGAGATACCTACCCTACCTGGCCACTGATCGTACCAGGTGATGGTCACACTTCTTCAACTTTCTTTACCTCAAGATTACGGGTGGATGAAGGCGGATGCCAGTGGTCGGAAACCCAGCTGAGCAACACTGCCAGAAGCAAGCCAAGCCTGTCAAGAACTACTACGCTGTAAAAACTACGAGGACAAATAGATGTAGAGGACAGTGTACATATGTCAAGGCAGCTCTGAAGTGCACTGCTGTATGCAACACACACACAAAAGCAATTATACTGTGATATCTTCAGTCCTTTTCTTTTAGTTTTCGACATTATAAGGCGCACCATAACATTTCCTTCCCTTTGAAACGCTCCAGAATTGTTAACGTCAATTCAACAACACCAAGATCTTAGAAAGCTCTCATATCCTTTCTAAATCTAAACTTATCAAATTTGAATCCATTATTGCGGGTTCTCTCTTGGAGGGATATCCTTGGAAAATGGTCTCCATTGGGCCACGGGACAAATCTGCAATGATGCAATGTTCAAAAAATAAAATCTGAGCGCATGTACGAACCCCGATTAAAATTTCATGTTTTTTTTATCACTAAACTCCGTATTTATTCACCTAGATGGTACTAAACGCAATGTGTGAACTGAGTGAGGCCAAGAGAACTAGCCCCTGGGTGATACCAGGAGAACTAGCCCCTGGGTGATACCAGGAGAACTAGCCCCTGGGTGATACCAGGAGAACTAGCCCCTGGGTGATACCAGGAGAACTAGCCCCTGGGTGATACCAGGAGAACTAGCCCCTGGGTGATACCAGGAGAACTAGCCCCTGGGTGATACCAGGAGAACTAGCCCCTGGGTGAGACCAGAAGGAGAAAACTACCCCGTGGATAAGACCACCGTAAGACCACCTTGGTAAGACTAACAGAAGCTAACCTCTGGGTAAGACCAACAGGAGACAGCTGACCATAGGAAGATGGTAGGTAAGACACTAACATAACTTACCCAAATGTCCTGTTTCACAGCTATTCAGTGAAGGGCTCTTGATCCACGAAACTGAAGCTCTCTTCTTTTCCTTGGATCCAACCCGATTATTTCCCATTCCCAAGGACTGTATGTTCTCTTATGGGCTTAGCGCTTCACCCTGAAAATAGTAATAACCAAGAAGCCAGGAAAGGAAGCCAGGGAAGGGAGGAGGAAGCCAGGGAAGGGAGGAGGAAGCCAGGGAAGGGAGGAGGAAGCCAGGGAAGGGAGGAGGATGCCAGGGAAGAGAGGAGGAAACCAAGGAAGGTAGGAGGAAGCCAGGGAAGGGAGGAGGAAGCCAGGGAAGGGAGGAGGAAGCCAGGGAAGGGAGAAGGAAGCCAGGGAAGGGAGGAGGAAACTAAGGAAGGTAGGAGGAAGCCAGGAAAGGGAGGAGGAAGCCAGGAAAGGGAGGAGGAAGCAAGAGAAGAGAGAAGGAAGCCAGGGAAGGGAGGAGGAAGCCAGGGAATAGAGGAGGAGACCAAGGAAGGGAGGAGAAAGCCAAGAAAGGGAGGAGGAAACCAAGGAAGGGACGAATAAGCCAGGGAGGGGATGAGGAAATCAAGGAAGGGAGGAGGACGCCAGGGAAGGGAGGAGGAAACCAAGTAAGGAAGGAGGAAGCCAGGGAAGGAAGGAGGAAGCCAGAGAAGGGAGGAGGAAACCAAGTAAGGGAGGAGGAAGCCAGGGAAGAGAGGAGGAAACCAAGGAAGGGAGGAGGAAGCCAGGGAAGGGAGGAGGAAGCCAGGGAAGGAAGGAGGAAGCCAGAGAAGGGAGGAGGAAGCCAGGGAAGGAAGGAGGAAGCCAGAGAAGGGAGGAGGAAGCCAGGGAAGGAAGAAGAAAGCAAGGGAAGGGAGGAGGAAACCAGGAAGGGAGGAGGAAGCCAGGGAAGGAAGGAGAAAGCCAGGGAAGGAAGAAGAAAGCAAGGGAAGGGAGGAGGAAACCAGGAAGGGAGGAGGAAGTCAGGTTTAGGAGGAGGAAACCAGGGAATGGAGGAGGAAGCCAAAGAAGGGAGGAGGAAACCAAGGACGGGAGGAGGAAGCCAGGGAATAGAGGAGGAAACCAAGGAAGGGAGGAGGAAGCCAGGAAAGGGAGGAGGAAGCCAGGGAATAGAGGAGGAAACCAAGGAAGGGAGGAGGAAGCCAGGAAGGGAGGAGGAAGCCAGGAAAGGGAGGAGGAAGCCAGCGAGCACTTGGGGGTCCAGCATCTCCTGCAGCCCTGCAAGTCTCCGCAAAGAATGACTTGAAGATCAATACGTTGGCAGCCTCCCCTCCCCATTCTCTCTCTCTCTCTCTCTCTCTCTCTCTCTCTCTCTCTCTCTCTCTCTCTCTCTCTCTCTATCTCTCTCTCTCTCATCTATCTATCTATCTATCTATCTATCTATCTATCTATCTATCTATCTATCTATCTATCTATCTATCTATCCTATCTATCTCTCTATCTATCTATCTATCAGTTCCATTTCTACTTACATACTTATTCAATAGACATCTATAAACACACTCACAAACACACACGAGGACGCCAGGAGCTGCAGCTCGATCCCTGCAACTACAAATAGGCGAGTACAAATAGGTGAGTACACTCACGAGAAACGCTGCAGGAGAAGATATGTTCATGACATACATAATATTTAACGGCGTGTATCTGCCAGGATAACAGTATGCAGCACGAAATAACAAGAAATTGTTCCCCCCATGACCCCACCAGCACCAGCGACCCCTGGCTTGAGTGTGCTTGTGAGGCTCTCACACCCTCAGTTCAAACTTATAGGGAATCGATGGTGAGGTGGGTTGGGGCACCATGTTTCTAGTGCCTCGTCCTGGCTGGGATGCTAGAGGCATCACAGGAAGCGCCTTTGTTGGACTCCAGCAAAGGCGCTTCCTGTGATCGTATCAGCTTGGACCTCCTCTTTTCTGCAACATTGCAAGCTCCCGATGATGCGTTGATTACAACACGAAAGACCTAGAGTTATCATTCAACTCCCCGTGGTTTTTGCATCCTGTATGCTTGTTCGTGATATTTCCATGTATATATATATATATATATATATATATATATATATATATATATATATATATATATATATATATATATATACGTATATATATCAGAGAAAGATCGCAGTCAGCAGGACTCAATACTGCTACTGGGAACGGTCAAGATTACCAGGCAGTGCTTTTATCCACTCAGCCACGAATGCCACATAAGTTGGGCAGCCTGGTTCACAAGCCATGGCTTGTGAACCAGGCTGCCCAACTTAAGTGGCATTCGTGGCTGAGTGCCACATAATGCCACATAAGCTGGGAATCTTGACCGTCCCCAGTAACAGTATCGAGTCCTGCTGATTCGATCTTTCTCTGTATATACCCGCCGAATAGGTAAAACTGGTCAATTAGCAAGAACTCATTTAAGATTAAGACCTTTCTAAAAATTTCTCTTATGCGTTTAAAGATATATATTTTTTTAATTTATGTCAATGTAAAAATTAATAATTTTGTACCAAAAGAACCTTAGAAAACTTACCTAACCTTATTATAACAAGCGCAATTTAATTTAGCCTAACCCAACTAAATATATTTTAGATAAGTTTGCAATAATTTAATAATAAACACAATGAAATATATTTTTTTTCGTTAGGTTCAGAATGATTTTTGCGAAATTACTACATACACAAATTTTACGACATATATATATATATATATATATATATATATATATATATATATATATATATATATATATATATATATATATATATATATATATATATATATATATATATAATTATATATATATATATATATATATAATTGATTTGAGGTCGATCACCATGTCCAGCCCTTCTAGGGCAGGGTAGGTGCTAAGGCTGGAGCTTGCTACCATCTGCGGCTCGCAAGCCTGTCCTTCCTGTCAGCCTTCTTGGGGCGGGGAAGGTGGCAGACCAGAGAGGCCTAGCATCTATCTACCACCTGCCTCGTGCTGGTGGGGGATGTGGCTAGGCCTGGGACCAGTTGGTCCCGCCGCTGAGGGGTACCCCCTCCCATGGGAGACATAGGTCTCTGATACTTCCACGCCAGGGAGCCGGAGCCGGGTCGCCATCTGGTAAAGACCCGGGCCGGGAGAATTCCCGGTGAATCAACACCTCCAACCTAATTGATTTGAAGCAATCTTAAATAAATCTTAACTGACCTATACTATACATAGCAGAATTTAGCTAAAAATAATACGCTAATTTAAGTTAGGTTAAGTGAGGTTTTTAAGTTAGGTTTGGTACAAAAAATAATATCACTGTCAATGAAAAAAAAAATGATCTATCATTCTGTAAAATATTTTTTTGGAAAAGTTTAATATCACAATACCAAGTATCAATAGATAAGAAACAAAACCACGAGGGTGATGGAAACCCTCAAGGCCTTTCAGATTATTTATTGTCCTTCATCAAAGCTGGCAATAGAGAGGAGAGGAAAATTAAAGTGAAAAATAAAATCAGGACTCCGGGTGCCGCTTGTTGTGAAGGTGAGAGAGGCAGCCAGGAGTGACAGAGGTGGGCGAGGCAGCCAGGAGTTACAGGTGCGCGAGGCAGCCAGGAGTGACAGGTGCGCGAGGCAGCCAGGAGTGACAGAGGTGGGCGAGGCAGCCAGGAGTGACAGAGGTGGGCGAGGCAGCCAGGAGTTACAGGTGCGCGAGGCAGCCAGGAGTGACAGAGGTGGGCGAGGCAGCCAGGAGTTACAGGTGCGCGAGGCAGCCAGGAGTGACAGGTGCGCGAGGCAGCCAGGAGTGACAGAGGTGGGCGAGGCAGCCAGGAGTGACAGAGGTGGGCGAGGCAGCCAGGAGTGACAGAGGTGGGTGAGGCAGCCAGGAGTGACAGAGGTGGGCGAGGCAGCCAGGAGTGACAGAGGTGGGCGAGGCAGCCAGGAGTGACAGAGGTGGGCGAGGCAGCCAGGAGTGACAGAGGTGGGCGAGGCAGCCAGGAGTGACAGAGGTGGGCGAGGCAGCCAGGAGTGACAGAGGTGGGCGAGGCAGCCAGGAGTGACAGAGGTTGGTGAGGCAAAACTCAGGTGCCCTGAATACCTGTCAGACAGTAGAAAGGAACACAGAAAAAAGTCAAGAGAGCTGACAGGTCACACTGTGATCAAAATAATTCCACCAAATTCATATGACTTGACTCTCATCTGATGTTTGAATTCCAGGAAGAAATTGAGTACATTCAGACGCCGTCTTCTAGTAATTGATACAACTAACATTGATGAACGAATGCATGGCTGTGGCCGTCTAGCTCTTGTATAATATCATGCAGATTATTTTTGTTCTTCATGGCACTCTGCTCTAACAACAATCTGAAAAACAGATACCAAATTATCCAGAAAAGGTGATGAGATTCATCCTGGACCCGGGTCCAAGGGAATGTGTAGACCAGGATGAATTACAACTGGAACTGATGAATGATGAGGATGGGTACGGCAGCTCGAACTAAATCAAGTTAATAAAATGACTCACCATCAATGTCCAGGATACCTCGCCTCAGACGCCTTTTATTATACAGTAATAAATGAGTGAAATTACATGAACTTGTCAGAGCCAGTCTTACCATGAACCGGTTCAGAAAACAAGTTAAAAGATTTCTAATGATTGAAACGACGGAAAAGGAAGAAAGTGATTTCTTGTATAGTTAACATTCGTGTACGTATTATATTAAGGTAATTTTCTCTAATATTCCTGTAAAGTATTAAGTTAATTTATCCTTATTGTGCCTCTTTTGATTGTAACACATTGCATGCACTCGAATTATTTTACTTTAGTATACTATTTGTATTGTTGTAATCATGACTTATCTCTGCTTCATGTAAGAGCCAGTCTGCTACAGCGACATATTACAAACACCCAGTTGAAATAAGTCACTGTGACCTTTTTTTTTTTGTGTGTGGGGGTGGGGGGGTTAGTCAAGATTAGTCAGGAAACAGGACAAGTGTTTCCTGACGGGGTCTTAGTAATATGATGACCCACCACTGAAGTTTTTAGTCATCTGACCGAGTCCGTCCACTGGCTTACCCACCCACCCATTCACAAATTAAAGTTACAATTATAGCCATTACCAGTGACGTTTTGGGGCCATATATGTTACAGAGTAACATATGTAGCCCAAAACTTGTTCGATTGTACTTATGTGAAATTATACCTAAATAAAGTTACTTATACCAGAAGTGGACATAATATAGAATTTTTATTTATTTATATATGTATAAAGTTATATAGTGGCCACTGCTAGCTGATCTATAGAATGGGATGAAATATAGGACGACAAGAGACATGTTAGAAGCAATAATCTTATTCTGTAGTTTAATTAATACAGAGCCCCTCAAGCCAGACAAGGTTAAATTAATAATAATAAAGAGGAACTCATACAACTCATAAATGCATGAAAAAAAATCTGCTGAGGAACATGAGAAGACAAACAGGGAATGACCTCAGAATACATGAGTTACAGCATAAGACTTCAAAGAAAATGGATTACCTACACACTAAAAGAGAAAGGAAAGCCTGAGAGAAAACCACTAAATGTCAGCCCAGGCTAATGCAAATATCTACCCATAACATACGCATTTTTAAGGGTCATAAAGGATCTGTCACTAAGGTAGGGAGAAAATGCATCTTTTCAACATGTAATAATTAGACTGGCAGGATAGACGATAGCTCCTGAGACTTAGAACAATCCAAAGACCTAGCAAAACATCTCGGTGTTAGATTATGAACTTAATTTCTACAAGTACATGTACAAGGTATACAGACCATAGCTGACATCCATGACATACTACTATATAGAAAGCCGCTTGTTATGCTGAGCATTTCCGGAATTTCCTCGTTTTGTCCCAGACTGCGACCCACACCAGTCGACTAACACCCAGGTACCTATTTTTTGCTGATAGCTGAATATAGACAGCAGTTGTCTTATGGAAACACGTCCTAATGTTTTCCAGCCGTACCGGGGGATCGACCCCCGGACCTCAGTGTGTGAACTGAGTGCGGCAGCGATCGAGCTACGGGACACCTATGGGTCACTATGGACTTAGTGTGTATCTAATTTACATACATATCTTCACCTTATAATCTGAAGGACTGTAATGTTTAAGCCAACCAGACTCAATTAGCTCTCATTTAGTCATCAAACTCTTTAACATGATTACTGTGGAATTTTTTTATAATTTTCCTAAATTCAGCATGTGTAAATATGAATAATATAATAATTGTGAAATAAAATGTGACTATGATTTGACCCTTTAAGAAATTTTGTGTAAAGGAGGGTGTGCAGCGGCCGCGGAGTGGTACAAGGGGAGGGAACGCGGAGTGATACAAGGGGAGGGGAACGCGGAGTGGTACAAGGGGAGGGGAACGCGGAGTGATACAAGGGGAGGGGAACGCGGAGTGGTACAAGGGGAGGGGAACGCGGAGTGGTACAAGGGGAGGGGAACGCCATAGTGAAACTTATAAATTTCTTAATTATCTAACTTTTGGTACATATGTGCCTGGTGTCAATTAGAAAATTCTTGGTTTAGAAAAACACGTAAGCAAACCCTAGGATGTGTATTTATTAGAAAACGTTTCAGTCCTGAGACCTTGATCACTTCTAATATACAGAGGTTGAAAGACATTATATATAGGCGGAGAGTGAGGTGTAAGTGACGCATGGTGACCTGAAGACCTGTCTGTGTGTATTAGTGTTCTCATTAATCCTTTCTGGAGATCGTTTCCTTTAATTTTCATACATTCCACACTGTTTTATAATTTACCATTATTGGTGTTAATGTTTAATATTGTAATTATTAATTTAATGTCAAGTCACGCTTTTTTGTGAGTGGTGAAGGAGTGGGCATCGAGGGAGTGACAGTCCTGTGACCTACTGTGACTAAGACCCACTTAGCTCACCCAAATTACTTACATGTAATAATTCAGATTAGTCAGGAAACAGGACAAGTGTTTCCTGACGCGGGGTCTTAGTAATATGATGACCCGCCACTGAAGCTTTTAGTCATCTGACCGAGTCCGTCCACTGGCTTACCCACCCACCCCTTTACAAATTAAAGTTACAATTATAGCCATTACCAGTGACGTTTTGGGGCTATATATGTTACAGAGTAACATATATAGCCCAAAACTTGTTCGATTGTACTTATGTGAAATTATACCTAAATAAAGTTACTTATACCAGAAGTGGACATAACATAGAATTTTTATTTATTTATATATAAAGTTGTATAGTGGCTACTGTTAGCTGATCTATAGAATGGGATGAAATATAGGACGATAAGAGACATGTTAGAAGCAATAATCTTATTCTGTAGTTTAATTAATGCAGATCCCCTCAAGGCAGACAAGGTTAAATTAATAATAATAAAGAGGAACTTATACAACTCATAAATTCATGAAAAAAAATCTGCTGAGGAACATGAGAAGACAAACAGGGAAGGACCTCAGAATACATGAGTTACAGCATAAGACTTCAAAGAAAATGGATTACCTACACACTAAAAGAGAAAGGAAAGGCTGAGAGAAAACTACTGAATGTCAGCCCAGGCTAACGCAAATATCTACCCATAACATACGCATTTTTAAGGGTCATAAAGGATCTGTCATTAAGGTAGGGAGAAAATGCATCTTTTCAACATGTAATAATTAGACTGGCAGGATAGACGATAGCTCCTGAGACTTAGAACAATCCAAAGACCTAGCAAAACATCTCGGTGTTAGATTATGAACTTAATTTCTACAAGTACATGTACAAGGTATACAGACCATAGCTGACATCCATGACATACTACTATATAGAAAGCCGCTTGTTATGCTGAGCATTTCCGGCATTTCCTCGTTTTGTCCCAGACTGCGACCCACACCAGTCGACTAACACCCAGGTACCTATTTTTTGCTGATAGCTGAATATAGACAGCAGTTGTCTTATGGAAACACGTCCTAATGTTTTCCAGCCGTACCGGGGGATCGACCCCCGGACCTCAGTGTGTGAACTGAGTGCGGCAGCGATCGAGCTACGGGCACCTATGGGTCACTATGGACTTAGTGTGATCTAATTTACATACATATCTTCACCTATAATCTGAAGGACTGTAATGTTTAAGCCAACCAGACTCAATTAGCTCTCATTTAGTCATCAAACTCTTTAACATGATTACTGTGGAATTTTTTTATAATTTTCCTAAATTCAGCATGTGTAAATATGAATAATATAATAATTGTGAATAAAATGTGACTATGATTTGACCCTTTAAGAAATTTTGTGTAAAGGAGGCAGCGGCCGCGGAGTGGTACGAGGGAACGGGAGTGATACAGGGGGAACGCGGAGTGGTACAAGGGGAGGGGAACGCGGAGGTACAGGGGGGGAACGCGAGTGGTACAAGGGGGGAACGCGGAGTGGTACAAGGAGAACGTATAGTAACTTATAAATTTCTTAATTATCTAACTTTTGGTACATATGTGCCTGGTGTCAATTAGAAAATTCTTGGTTTAGAAAAACACGTAAGCAAACCCTAGGACGTGTATTTATTAGAAAACGTTTCAGTCCTGAGACCTTGATCACTTCTAATATACAGAGGTTGAAAGACATTATATATAGGCGGAGAGTGAGGTGTGAGTGACGCATGGTGACCTGAAGACCTGTCTGTGTATATCAGTGTTCCCATTAATCCTTTCTGGAGATCGTTTCCTTTAATTTTCATACAATCCACACTGTTTTATAATTTACCATTATTGGTATCAATGTTTAATATTGTAATTATTAATTTGATGTCAGGTCACGCTTTTTTGTGAGAGTGGTGAAGGAGTGGGCATCGAGGGAGTGACAGTCCTGTGACCTACTGTGACTAAGACCCACTTAGCTCACCCAAATTACTTACATATAATAATTCAGATAATACCCTGTGTACGTCATGCAGGTAGCTTCTCACAATTACCTTAGACGCAAGCGTATATACCTAGAGTTATTGCGTAAGTTCATATCATTAAATATGACATTTGTATGTCTGTATGGAATAGGGATGCTCCAGTAATCTAAGATCTACAAACTTCCTAGACTGGCCTATGTAGTATTTGTCACAGACAGTGTGCGGAACCTTGTATACCTCACCAACCTTTGGCAGGGAAACTCTTAACCAAAATATTTTTCATATAGAGACGTTATTACGGAGACTAGTTATATTAAGTCTTTGCAAGACCTTCGGCAAGACACATGGGCTGCCAGTAAATGATGAGTACTGTTCTTATTTTTAGGGAGTGTGTTAACACTGATGTGGTTTTGTAGAAAGTTCTCTTGGCTGATAAAAAGACATTTCCTAGGAAATCCTTAGGTTAACTCAGTCTAGATGAAATGTTAGAAATTTTCCTCATCTCTTCATCTAGAAACTCTGTGCAACAGATCTGCAATGATCCTAAAACATGGCAAGAAAGCCACTCCACTTAACTCTCATTTCATAGTTAGAATAATAGTGTATATGTGTACGTACACATTTAATTTAAACATGCACAGTATATTTAAATTAAATGCCTTCCCTCTATTTCAACATTAATTTTCCCTTTCTCGTCCACTGCAATTCCTCCATCTCTTGTCTTGTAATACCTCACTTTCTCCCATCCCAGTACGGCCAGGGTAAAGGCGGCGCCAGGAGCTGTGACTCGACCACCTGTAACGACATATAGGTGAGTACAACGAGTCGCAGTTTCTCTTACAGCCAGATCCTTCAACTACTGTCTTTCCAGAAGGGTTGAAATACTAGTGTGATACAAACAAAGCTCGCCTTATGGACTTACCTTTGGTTAATAACCTTCAAGAAGGGTTAAAATTCAAGGGTGATGCAAAAAAATCTCTCCTTATGCACGTTGCTTCATTATGTAATAAGCGTCAATACCCTCTCAGCACCGTGCCCCCGTCTCCCCCGTGCCCCCGTCTCCCCCGTGCCCCCGTCTCCCCCGTGCCCCACATTAAAGATATATTTATATAAAGTTCTCAAGGATTCCACTGGATTATATTAATCCATATTTGCCAACTCGCGAGATTAAGAAAAAGGAAAAAATCCTTTGAAGAAATCGCAAACACTGTTGAAGTGACGGCAGGCAGGCAGGCAGGCAGGCAGGCAGGCAGGCAGGCAGGCAGGCAGGCAGGCAGGCAGGCAGGCAGGCAGGCAGGCAGGCAGGCAGGCAGGCAGAAAGGCAGAAAGGCAGCCAGGAAGGTAGGCAAGCAGGCAGGCAGGCAGACAAGTAGGCAGGCAGGCAGATAGGCAGTAGCAGACAGGTAGATAGGTAAGCCAGCAGGCAGGCAGATAGGTAGGTAGCCATAGAGGTAAGTGGATAGGTAGGTAGACCGGCCGGCAGGCAAGCAGGAAGTCACACAGGGAAGCAAACAAGGAAGCTGGCAGACAGACAATCAGACCAACAAGCTGGCATATATGACAGACAGGGAGGCAGACAGGCGAGCAGGGAGGCAAGCAGGAAGGCAAGTAGGCAAGCAGCAGGGCAGACAGACAGGCAGGCAGATGTGTGGTCTCATGACACTAGCCATGCTTGGCTTCTTCCGTCATCTTAGCAGACAAGGAGCGCCTGAGGGCTGGAGTCTGTGTGTGTGTCAGATCAGTCGACGGAGTCATTCTCGATATTGATGAACATGATAAATATCAGTCGTCTTGTTTGAGGTTAATTTATAACAGTGTTTGCTTCTCCATAAAGATTATTTCGGCGTCTCGAAGCCTGAGGGTGTGTGTGTGTGTGTGTGTGTGTGTGTGTGTGTGTCTGTGTCCGTGTGGGTGTGGGTGTGTGTGTCTGTGTGTGTGTGTGTGTGTGTGTGTGTGGGTGTGTGTGTGTGTGTCTGTGTGTGTGTGATTTTACCTATTTATAGTTAGAGTACTAGAGCTTATGTTAGGTTCTTTCCGTGTAGGTAGATCTGAGCACCTTCACGGTCACTTGAGCCTCTGTGAGCACCACTAAGATCACCACAGGTTACTTGAGCCTCTATGAGCACCACTAAGATCACCACAGGTCACTTGAGCCTCTGTGAGCACCACTAAGATCACCACAGGTCACTCGAGCCTCTGTGAGCACCACTAAGATCACCACAGGACACTTGAGCCTCTGTGAGCACCATTAAGATCACCACAGGTCACTTGAGCCTCTGTGAGCACCACTAAGATCACCACAGGTCACTTGAGCCTCTGTGAGCACCACTAAGATCACCACAGGTCACTTGAGCCTCTGTGAGCACCATTAAGATCACCACAGGTCACTTGAGCCTCTATGAGCACTACATAGGTCATCACAGGTCAGCTAAGTAACTGCAGACACCGTACGCTATCAAAAGAACTAACTGGGAACATATCTCTCTAATAGAAACAGTACTACTGCCTCACACTTCTAATGAACGTAATTAAGTACGCGGATTCCTTCTACCCGACACCTGACTACTTCCAGCAGGTACTGAGCTTATTACACAAGACTATGGTGTTTTTCTTATACTGTATATGACATTTTACCATGACTGGACTTTTCTAATACATTGTTCCTGGACACGATAACAAAAAAGCTAGCTAACGCAAAGAGAGAGAGAGAGACTTCTGCTTTACTATCCCTGTCCCAAATACTTAGATAGTACGCGATTGTCATTAATCTGGACAGAGGCAAATAGTTTTCAGCAGTGTCTCTGTGTGGACTCTAAAATTCCACTGCTCTCCGACTTTTCCAAGTATCCCCACGATAATCCTGCCTCACAAGAGAGCTCTAGTAACTCTATGGACTTGCATCGCCGAGTTTCAGTGACTAGCTAAGAACATGTATTGAAATGGTTCGCTGTGTTTTCCCCGCTGATGCCGTCTTGTTTACGTCTCTCGCCCTCCTTCAACCATTACACATAAAATTTATCTTTAAAAATCTAAAAATCGAGAATTAAGTTTGAAAAGCGTTATGTTTATATATATATATATATATATATATATATATATATATATATGAAGGGATTCAGGAAACCGGCAGGCCGGACTTGAGTTCTGGAGATGGGAAGTACAGTGCCGGCACTCTGAAGGAGGGGTGTTAATGTTGCAGTTTTATAACTGTAGTGTAAAGCACCCTTCTGGCAAGACAGTGATGGAGTGAATGATGATGAAAGTTTTTCTTTTTCGGGCCACCCTGCCTTGGTTAAATCGGCCGATGTGTTAATAAAATATATATATATATATATATATATATATATATATATATATATATATATATATATATATATATATATATATATATATATATATATATATATATATATAATATGAAGACCTTGTTATTTAACATTTTTTTTTTCATTATGGAGTTGGTCCTCCGTTTGCATCTAAAACAGCACCAGATCATCGAGGAATTGATTCATATAGCATCTGAACAGTATCCAGGAGAATTTGAACCATCAAGCAAACCCTGCTTAAACTCTTCCAAAGACGACAGTGGAGTAAATCAGTTCCTGACTTGATGTTCCAACTGACCCCACAGATACTGGATATTATTTAGATCCGGCCATTGTGGGGGCCAATCCAAGTGTTCGACTTCACTTTCACGTTCTTCATGCCAATTCTGAACAATTGGTGCATTATCGTCTTGGAAGATAGTGTCGCCATTGGGTGTTTGTACCATGGGACGGACCTGTTCACCGAAAATCAACAAATATGTTTTAACCCCACCATGCAGTACTAGTGCCGGGCAAAGTGAATTCCACGATATTGCTGCCCAAATCATCACGGATCTGCCTCCATGCTTCTCGGTTATAAGCTTCTTTAGGCTCTCCAGAGGTAAACTCGGCCAGAAGTTAGTAAAAGTGTAAATAAATATACATAACGTTCTTCCATTAGTCCACTGTCCAATTCTTATGGTCACTGCAGCATTTTCTTGCCCTTTGCAATATTTGCTTCTGAAAGGAAAGGTTTAGAAAATGCAGCCTTCCCATGATATCCAACTGCATGAAACTCACGATGAACTGTTTTGGTTGAAACCTAGTCTACAAGATGATGATTTAGATCTGCAGTCACTTTTGCTGCTGAAGTCTTATGACATTTTGACACAATACGCTTTAATACTCGACGGTCCCTGTCACACAGCTTCTTGCGTCCACTATTGCTTTCGTTGGAACTTGTCTTACCATCATTTTGGAATGCAGACATGACCATAGACAAGAGTTGCTCTTGAAACATGAACATTTTAGCAGTTTTGGTGACCGATGCTCCAGCAATTTGCGCCCAAACAATCTGTCAGCTTTGAAAGTCTGTGAGGTCTTTCATTCTTGTCTAAACTTTGTTCTGAAATATAACAAAACAATAGATGTTAATGAAAAGAACGACAAGAAGGGACCTGTAACACATTTAAATTGATTATTCGGTCGTTGGTTCAGCAGTCCAACAGTTCTCAAACATGAATACAGTAGTACAATATATCAAAGATTATGAATCTCCTCCAGCTCCTTTGAAGTTGAACGTGAGCCGAGTATGCAGCAAGTATTTCCCCTCTGAATGGCCACGATGCGGCGCTGGAACACGAAAGTGGCAGCCCTTGGGTCCCTGGCAGTGTCAATGAGTCTGGAACTCAGTTCTTTGAGGAAAAGTGTGGCATTCTTTCCCCATGGTCCCAGGGTCTCTGATCCCACTGCTATAAATTGATACTGGAGACTTATGTCTCGGTACTTACTGATCTTGTACTCCTCCCTGTGATCTGCAGCACCTGTCTGTTACCCATCACTGTGACGGACGTAGGTGTCGGCGAGAGTCGACACGCAGGCATAGTCCCATACTATAAGCTTGCCATTCTACCAAGGATAATAATAATATAAAAAAAATCTTTATTTCTACAAGTACATATACAAGGTATATAGGCCTAGTTGACATCAATGACATACTACTATATAGAAAGCTCCTTGTTATGCAGAGCATTTCGGGCAAATTAGGTCAGTTTTGTCCCAGGATGCGACCCACACCAGTCGACTAACACCAAGTACCTATTTTACTGATGGAGAACACAGACAACCTGTTTAAGGAAACACGCCCAGTGTTTCTACCCTCTCCGGGAATCGAATCCGGACCCTCGCCGTGTGAAGCAAGAGCTTTAGCTACCAGGCTAAATAGGATAGATAGATATAAACAAAATACCATGGTGAAAATAGGAAAAACTTGAAGAGTAAGAAGAAGCAAGATAAGAACATTTTATGATAAACACTGAGATGACACCTCACTTAGTGAGGTGCTTCCTCACTCACTGAAGCATCACTTCACTGAGGTGACACTTCAAGTTACACTGCAGGAGGCCTACTGATCCACAACTTCAATAATAAACAATAGTAAAACTACTTCCAATAAAAATGTAAATTGCATAAAAATAATCAAACCTCTAAATATGCTAAAATAATTTCGAATCAGTTAGATAAAAGAAAGTTGTATAGTTAATTCAAATTAACCATTTTAGGCCATCAACTCAAAAATATAAGAATGGAGGAACACTGCAGTAGGCTCACCGGCGCACTCCATGAAGCTAACTCCAAACTCCAGCCTCCCACACACACACACACACACACACACACACACACACACACACACACACACACACACACACACACACACACACACACACACACACACACACACACACACACACACACACACACACTCATGTGTCCTACATATGATATTTTGACAAAGAACGCACTCTTTACTTTTAATATTATGAACAGTATTCTGGAATATAAAGCTGTCAGGTTTACAGATACCGGAACTCAAATTTGAAATATGTTGTGGATCATGTTTAATAAGAGATGATTACAGTGATGATTCAGTTCGTTCTGCTGTAGAATTACGGTTAATTCTTTGGCATTAGTCTAATCTACACAATGTCCTGTATCTCTCATATAAATGAACAAAGCACTGGATTCTTGTCCAGTAGTTATTGTATATTTATGTTGTTCAATTCTGGTCTCAATTGACTTACTAGTTTGTCCTAAATAAAAGTTATCACAACTTTTACAAGGGACGGAGTCAACACAACCCAAAGATTCCTTGGCAGAATTTTTAAATAATTTTTGTCATATTTAAAGACAACTTTAACATTAAAATATTTAAGAGCTTGTGAGAGGTGAGAGAGATTTTCATTGTATGGTAACACCAACAAATTCTCAAGGTTATATTCGGTATTAGGCTCTGTCTTGTACAATGTTTTTTAGCTTTATGAAAACCTTTACTTTCCCATCAGATAACTAAAGGCTATGTATCCTAAGGGTTTCTGGAAGGTCTTCCGCAAGGAAATCCATCACATTATCTATTGACGAGCAAAATTTACATGTTTCTAAGGCTGGTAAATCTGATTTAGTTGTCATTTTGAACAAAAATGATTATAATAGCAAACTGGAAGGTTCACTAAGAGACTCTGATACTTGTGTACAAGTGAATAAGAATTAATTGTTACTTTAACAGTAAATTGAAATAAGATTCTGAAATTAGTTTACAATCCTGTAAGACCAATCATAAGTTGTGTAGGTTATTGATTATGTAAATGGTTAGTGAAAATATTAACCCCAGTTGTTAGAAATAATGTTGATCTAATTGATAAATTTCAAGGCTTTAATAAGTCTAATGATTTCAGACTCATTAGTTTTGACGTTATTTCGTTGTTTCCTGAAGTATCAGTGGATGACCTGCTGGGTTTCCTTACTTAAGATCTTCCACGTTATGATCTTCCCTTAAACATTATTCAAATTGAATAAGCAGAAAGATGGACGAGGGGCACGAACCATCAACGTCCATTTTTATGTTTATTCATTGAGAGTTCTTTATTAAAACTTAATCTGAGTTCGCTAATCAAATTATTGATTTGAAGACTCACAAGGGATATGATTCAGACTTCTAGAATATTAAAAAAAAAGATCCGAGAGATTCTGTCAGGAAGAGCTGTGTGACGTGAAATTTTATTATTTAACTCGAAGCACCTGTAGGAAACTCCGAGGCAAGAGGTGCAACACAAATGTGGATGAGGTGCAGCTGGAAGTTGAAAGTACAAAGCCACTACAGTCATTTAGGAACCGGTTGGTCATACTCTGTAAACACTGCATCTTCATTTATTCACTCTGTGCTCTTATTTCTCTTTCTCTTCTCCCCTGTATCTTCCATTCCGACATTTCCTTTGCTACCATTCGCCCAAACCACCCACATGCCCGCCCATAACCCACAGACTCGTCCACCACCCACAGAACCAACCCACCCACCCACGCACCCACCGCCCACGCCCCGGCACTTCAGTATCGACTGGCGGCCCTGAGGGATCGTGTCGCCCGGAAATGCTTTAATGTCGGTACTTGTGGCTAAGTCAGGAAATGTTTGAAATGTTCCTTAACGAGAGGGAGGGGGAGGGGGATGGTGGAGGGCAGGCGATTGCCCCTTCTAACTCACTTCCCCCTCCAACTCTCTCTCTTTCTCTGTCACTCCTTCCATCTTACCCCCCCTCCCCTCCCTCTTAATTCCATCCTGCCCCCAATCTCTCTCTCTCTCTCTCTCTCTCTCTCTCGCTCTCGCTCTCTCTCTCTCTTCCCAGTGCCAGAGTGTATACATCTCAGAAACACAGTAATGCTGGATGACATATTTTTTCAGTTTTCTACAAGACTGATGAATAAGAAACTTGTGCAACACTTGTGCAACACTTGGGTATCTTTACTGTTGCAACGTTTCGCCAGCCAGTGCCTTCCTCAGTCCAATACAGAGAAGAAAGGTGGAAGATGAGGAGCAGTTTAAGGTCATCAACTTGTCGGTTCTCAGATCCACTTATAAAATATCTGTCAGACGCAGCAACATCTTGGGATCTTGATACAGGGAATTCTTCAACACTTGTCTAAAATACAGACATCACCTACTTCCACTGGTGGATTTTTCCACTGGTTACACCGCCACCTGCTGCTTCAGTTCACCTGACTGCAACATATCAGCCACTTCGCGCATATGCTGTACTTTTATTGAAGACTGATAGACTGAACACTTCGACTCCAGGCTGAGGGACTGATTACCTCGAACTCCTTCTCATCTTCCACCTTTCTTGTCTGTACTGGACTGAAGAAGACACTGGCTGCCGAAACTTTTCCACAATAAAGATCCATTAACATAATATCTTTAAGATAACCTGTGTTAAGTGATTTGTAGATTATCGCTGTGATCATTGTTTAGACTCTCTCTCACACTACCCAGGGAGACTCACACTACTCAGGAAGACTCACACTACCCAGAGAGACTCTCTCACACTACCCAGAGAGACTCTCTCACACTACCCAGAGAGACTCTCTCACACTACCCAGGGAGACTCTTTCAAACTACCAAGGGAGACTCTCTCACACTACCCAGGGAGACTCTCTCACACTACCCAGGGAAACTCTCTCACACTACCCAGATACTATCTCACACTACCCATGGTGACTCACACTACCCAGGGAGACTCTCACACTACCCAGGGAGAATCTCTCACACAACCAAGGAGACGTCCACACTATCCAGGGAGACTCTCACACTACCCAGGTAGACTCAAACTACCCAATGAGATTCGAACACTACCCAGGTAGACTCAAACTACCCAATGAGATTCGAACACTACCCAGGGAGACTCTCTCCAACACTACCAAGGGAGACTTTCACACTACCCATGGAGACTTGCAATACTCAGGGAGACTCTCTCACTACCCAAGAAGAATCTCTCACACTACCCAAGGAGACGTTCACACTATTCAGGGAGACTCTCACACACCCAGGTAGACTCAAACTACCCAAGGAGTCTCGAACACTACCTAGGGAGACTCTCTCACACTACCCAGGGAGACAATCACACTATCCAGGGAGACTCTCACACTACCCAGGGAGACTCACTCACACTTCCCAGGGAGACTCTCTAACACTACCCAGGGAGACTCTCTCACACTACCCAGGGAGACTCTCTCACACTACCCAGGGAGACTTTCACACTACCAAGGGATATTCTCACACTACGCAGAGAGACTCACACTACCCAGGGAGACTCTCTCACACTACCAAGGGAGACTCTCTCACACTACCCAGGGAGACTCTCTCACACTACCCAGGGAGACTCTCTCACACTTCCCAGGGAGACTCCCTCACACTACCCAGGGAGACTCTCTCACACTACCTAGGGTGACTCACTCACACTACCCAGGGAGACTCACACTACCCAGGGAGACTCACGCTACCAGGTACACTCTCTCACACTACCCAGGGAGACTCACTCACACTACGCAGGGAGACTCACTCACACTACCGGGGAGACTCTCACACTACCCGGGGGGAGACTCTCACACTACCCGGGGAGACTCTCACACTACCCGGGGGGAGACTCTCACACTACCCGGGGGGAGACTCTCACATTTCCCAGGGGGAGACTCTCACACTACCCGGGTGGAAACTCACACTACCCGGGGAGACTCACACTACCCTGGGGAGACTCTTACACTACCCTGGGGAAGACTCACACTACCCGGGGACACTTTCACACTACCCGGGGAGACTCTCACACTACCCTGGGAGACTCTCACACTACCCGGGAGACTCTCACACTACCCAGAGGGACTCTCCACACTACCCGGGGAGACTCTCACACTACCCGGGGAGACTCACTCACACTACCCGGGGGGAGACTCTCTCACACTACCCGGGGGGAGACTCTCACACTACCCGGGGAGAGACTCTCACACTACCCAGGGGACACTCTCACAATACCCGAGGGAGACTCTCACACTATCCAAAGGGAGACTCTCACACTACCCGGGGGAGTCTCTCACACTAACCAGGGGAGACCTCACACTACCGGGGGAAACTCTCACACTACCCGGGGGGAGACTCTCACACTACCAGGGAGACTCTCACACTACCCGGGAGACTCTCACACTACCCGGGGGAGACTCTCACACTACCCGGGAGACTCTCACACTACCCGGGGGGAGACTCTCACACTACCCGGGGAGACTCTCTCACACTACTCGGGGAGACTCTCACACTACCCGGGGGGAGACTCTCACACTACCCGGGGAGACTCTCACACTATTCGGGGGGAGACTCTCACACTACCCGAGGGAGACTCTCACACTACCCGGGGGGAGACTCTAACACTACCCGGGGGGAGACTCTCACACTACCCGGGGGGAGACTCTCACACTACTCAGAGAGACTTTAAGTTCCTTCACTTCTAATGGGATGAGCTAAATGAGTCAGTTCTTCACCATGTGTTACACAGGTATCATCTCATCATATGTTACATAGGTATCATCATCATCATGTGTTACACAGGTATCATCATCATCATGTGTTACACAGGTATCATCTTCATCATGTGTTACACAGGTATCATCTTCATCATGTGTTACACATGTATCATCTTCATCATGTGTTACACAGGTATCATCTCATCATGTGTTACACAGGTATCATCTTCATCATGTGTTACACAGGTATCATCTTCATCATGTGTTACTCAGGTATCATCTTCATCATGTGTTACACAGGTATCATCATCATCATGTGTTACACAGGTATCATCTTCATCATGTGTTACACAGGTATCATCTCATCATGTGTTACACAGGTATCATCTTCATCATGTGTTACACAGGTATCATCATCATCATGTGTTACACAGGTATCATCTTCATCATGTGTTACACAGGTATCATTTTCACCATGTGTTACACAGGTATCATCTTCATCATGTGTTACACAGGTATCATCTTCATCATGTGTTACACAGGTATCATCTTCATCATGTGTTACACAGGTATCAGGTATCATCTTCATCATGTGTTACACAAGTATCATCATCATGTGTTACACAGGTTTTATCTTCATCATGTGTTACACAGGTATCATCTTCATCATGTGTTACACAGGTATCATCTTCATCATGTGTTACACAGGTATCATCTTCATCATGTGTTACACAGGTATCATCTTCATTATGTGTTACACAGGTATCATCTTCATCATGTGTTACACAGGTATCATCTTCATCATGTGTTACTCAGGTATCATCTTCATCATGTGTTACACAGGTATCATCTTCATTATGTGTTACTCAGGTATCATCTTCATCATGTGTTACACAGGTATCATCTTCATTATGTGTTACTCAGGTATCATCTTCAATGTGTTACACAGGTATCATCTTCATCATGTGTTACACAGGTATCATCTTCAATGTGTTACACAGGTATCATCTTCATCATGTGTTACACAGGTATCATCTTCATCATGTGTTACACAGGTATCATCTTCATCATGTGTTACACAGGTATCATCTTCATCATGTGTTACTCAGGTATCATCTTCATCATGTGTTACACAGGTATCATCATCATCATGTGTTACACAGGTATCATATTCATCATGTGTTACACAGGTATCATCTTCATCATGTGTTACACAGGTATCCTCTTCATCATGTGTTACACAGGTATCATCTTCATCATGTGTTACACAGGTATCATCTTCATCATGTGTTACACAGGTCCCATCATCATCATGTGTTACTCAGGTATCATCTTCATCATGTGTTACACAGGTATCATCTTCATCATGTGTTACACAGGTATCATCATCATCATGTGTTACACAGGTATCATCTTCATCATGTGTTACACAGGTATCATCTTCATCATGTGTTACTCAGGTATCATCTTCATCATGTGTTACACAGGTATCATCATCATCATGTGTTACACAGGTATCATCTTCATCATGTGTTACACAGGTATCATCTTCATCATGTGTTACACAGGTATCATCATCATCATGTGTTACTCAGGTATCATCTTCATCATGTGTTACACAGGTATCATCTTCATCATGTGTTACCAGGTATCTTTTTCATCATGTGTTACACAGGTATCATCATCATCATGTGTTACACAGGTATCATCTTCATCATGTGTTACACAGGTATCATCTTCATCATGTGTTACACAGGTATCATCTTCATCATGTGTTACACAGGTATCATCATCATCATGTGTTACACAGGAATCATCTTCATCATGTGTTACATAGGTATCATCTCATCATATGTTACACAGGTATCATCATCATGTGTTACACAGGTATCATCTCATCATATGTTACATAGGTATCATCATCATCATGTGTTATACAGGTATCATCATCATCATGTGTTACACAGGTATCATCTTCATCATGTGTTACACAGGTATCATCTTCATCATGTGTTATACAGGTATCATCATCATCATGTGTTACACATGTATCATCTCCATCATGTGTTACACAGGTATCATCATCATCATGTGTTACACAGGTATCATCTTCATCATGTGTTACTCAGGTATCATCATCATCATGTGTTACACAGGTATTATCATCATCATGTGTTACACAGGTATCATCTCATCATGTGTTACACAGGTATCATCATCATGTGTTACACAGGTATCATCATCATCCTGTGTTACACAGGTATCATCATCATCATGTGTTACACAGGTATCATCTCATCATGTGTTACACAGGTATCATCTCATCATGTGTTACACAGGTATCATCATCATGTGTTACACAGGTATCATCATCATCCTGTGTTACACAGGTATCATCATCATCATGTGTTACACAGGTATCATCTCATCATGTGTTACACAGGTATCATCATCATCATGTGTTACACAGGTATCATCATCATCATGTGTTACACAGGTATCATCTCCATCATTAGATCATTTGTCCTTTTCAGGTATAATTCCGTCCCCGCTCGTCTGTCGTTCCTCTCAGTATTGATTTAATAATGAATGTCTCCTTGAAACACTTTTGTTAGTTCATTCAAGACCTCAGTGTTGCTGTTCCTTTCTTGGTCTCCTATTTCATTATTCATGCTACTTCTTGATACCTTATTGCCACCTTCTGTCTGTCTGCCTCTGCTGCTGAAACATTCTTTCGTTGTGCCTTAGTCTCTCAAATCTGAGAATGTTCGTCGTATGGTTCTTCTGTTCGATTCTTTATTATCTTGAATCCTCAGCTTTCTGTATATTTTCCATGTTCTGTACTTGTCTTCGACTCGCTACATTTATTACTCAACTCTGGACTCTGTCTCTGTCTTCTCTGCTTCGTGTTTTCTTGGGTATATATTTATCTTTTGCTTTTCAGCACTTCCCTGCTAGAACACTATCATTTCATTCATTGTCTTATCTTTACTTCTTTTTCCAATTAGACCGCATTTACAATGTCTGTTATGTGCATGAAGAAGGTGTATATATCTGTGGTGGAGGGTAGGAGGTGTATGGGTCGTCTCTGGAAATGGTGGAGGGAGGGAGTGAAGGAGGTTCTAAGTGGAGGGGTTTGAGCACCCAGCAGGCGTGTGTGAGCATGATATATTAGAGTAAGTGGAGACAAGTGGTCTTAAGGGTTCTACGGGTTGTTGGAGCGTGAGCAAGGTAATATTTGTACCGGGGATTCGGGGAAAGCGGTTAGCCAGGACTTGAGTCCTGGAAGTGGAAAGTACAGTGCTTGCACTCTGAAGGAGGGGTGTGGGGATGTTACTGCTCGGAAGATCATTTGAAGTGGGGTGTCAGCACACTTCTGCAAAGACAGCGTTTGAATGAATGACGGCAAGTGTTCCTTTTTTTTTTTTTGACTCATCATCCCTTGGTGGGAGATGGCCAATGTGGTCCCAAAAAAATATTTCGTTTGCTTTTTTCGTGCCTTCTTAGCTTCTTGTTAAATCTATTTACATCAGGTAGTTGAAATTCGGGACTGAGTGAGACATTGCACACAGTGTATTTTATGTGTCCTAGAAATGTATCCTGTGTATGAATTCTAGATGTGAAGCAACTAACATCACCAGTTCATCTCGTCCCTTCTCTTGTGTCCTGGACTTGTTCTGACAAGTGCCGCAGCATCACCCCAGTCAGTCTGGTCTTCCTCATGTCTGATCCCTCATGCAGTTCCCGTCACTTTCAGCATGTCACTCATGTGTTCTTATCATTAGTATTGCTTTAGTTTAGTGGCTTCTCTTTGTCACTTGTAACCTGATTACTACCATGGTCCTGGTGCCCTGTTTACTCCTCTCTTGACATCCTAATCTTATGTGCGATCTACTAGATTAATGTTACTATTCTCCTGCATCCCCTTCTTAATTGTGATAGTTCCAGTTACGTGATGTATCACGTAGCAACTAAGAAGGGGATGCAGGAGAGTAGTAACAATAATCTAGTAGATCCCACATAAGATTAGGATGTCATGAGAGGAGTGAACAGAGCATCAAGACCATGGAAAGTGAATCCTAAAACTCACAGGTCAGTGGGAGCTTTACGACTCACCATGGGTTCAAAACCAAACCCATTCCCTGATTTGTTTGCAATCGTGTTATATTGATTTCGTGATACGTGACAGATCTCCTTAATTATATCTATGCCTTTAATTTCCTTTAAACTGGTGCCATACTTGCAGTGCCACTCCGTCTTTCCTCTGTTCCTTTCTCAGTACTTTGTACCCAACTGGGAGAACTGCATTCGATATTAATCTCATCTCTGTGCACTGTAATGTAGGGTCAAGTCTTTACTTCTCACTCCTTTTATTCGGTGATCTTGTGACTGCATTTATAATACTATACCAGTGTCTAGCCTCTCCTGCCTCTTACTGTGTTCCGCCTGCCTACATTGATGCCTCTCTCTCTGCTGCTGCAGTGCTGGGATGCTGCCTTTTTTAATGAACGAGAAATATGTGGAGAGGAGAGGTGTGGGCTCATGGGTGCGAGAGGGTGAGGGCGGTTGTTTAACATTGATCATGGGTCGGTTTGGTGTTGAGGGATGGGGAGGGGGGTCAGGAAGAGGGCTGGAAAGGGGTATCAAAGGCTGGGTTAAGGGTGGAGTTTTGGTAAGGGTGTTGAGGGTGGGTAATAGGTAAGGGAGAAAGAAAGGTGTGTGTTAGGAAGGAAGGGAGGGTGGAAGGGAGGGGTCAAGGGTTTCATTGAGAGAGATGCGGCTGAGACGGCGAAAGGGATTGATATATATGGCTTGGGAGGCTATGTTAAATTTTTATTTATGTTGGGTGGTCGCTTGTGTATTAGTGTGTTTGTATGTGTGTATGCGCGCGCGTGTGCGTGTGTGTGGGTGTGTGTGTGGTGTTTGTGGTGTGTGTGTACACTGGTGTGTTTCTATTGGCCAAGACAGATGGCAAGGGAGGGGAGTTTCGGTATTGTATTTATCAACTGTTATGATTTGCTCTGTTCTAATGTACACACAACAAATAGGCAGCTTTTGTGTGAGCGTGTGTGGGCGTGTGTCTGTTTGTGTTTGGTTGTGTGCATGTGTGTGGGCGTGTGTCTGTATGTGTTTGGTTACGTATGTGTGTGGGCGTGTGTCTGTGTGTGTTTGGTTGTGTGCATGTGTGTGGGCGTGTGTCTGTGTGTGTTTGGTTGTAAGCATGTGTGTGAGCGTGTGTCTGTGTGTGTTTGGTTGTGTGCATGTGTGTGTGAACTTATGTTTGTGCGTGTTTGGGAGTATGGTGTGTGTGGAGGGCATGTGGGGACAACATCTCCAACCATCCCTCACCATCATCAACCCTACCAGCACCACCATCACCACCACTACCACCACCACCACCACCACTACCACCACTACCACCACTGAGAAGACCCAGCTCCCTCAAAGACTGGTGGACGTATAATTAGCCAGGGGAAAAATTAGCCGAGCGCAGATCTCTAGCGAGGAGCTCATTAGTTCTCCACGCACTAATTGCTGCCTCTCCTGCAAAATCACTGCCCAAATATATTTTTTGCTTTGCATTTTGAGCTCGGGAGTTGCGTACCGTCTTTGATGATGCCACAACCTCTCACTACCTCAACCCTCTGCTATCCCAGTCTATAATTGCCGGAGAGAGAGAGAGAGAGAGAGAGAGAGAGAGAGAGAGAGAGAGAGATGGATGGAAGAAAATTTTACGTCTCTCTGGTGGTACTAACTTACTGGCTTTATTCCTCCATAAGATTGATGGTCCTCGTCAAAGGCCAAAGAAATTTCTCTCGTAAAACACTCATATGTTGATGCTTTACTGTCTCTTGCTTCCCCCTCCTCTTTCTTCCCATTTTCCCCTTCTGCTTCCTTATCTTTTTTCCTCCACATTCCAGTCCTCGCTCTCTTATCACCTTTCCCTTCACCTTCTTTTCCCTTCCTTCTACATTATACCCTTCACACTCCTCCTCTCTCACCATACTCGGTTCCCATCATCAACCTTCCCTCTCCCTTCCCCTCTCCATCCTCCTCCTACCCTCCCTCTCCCGCTGCTATCCACTATCCACCACTCTATCCCTCAACTATCCCTATCAGTCCCTCCCTCAATCCCCCAACTATCTTCATCCCTCCCCCACTTCATTCCCCACTACCCGTCCGCCTTTACCCCCTCCCTAACCTCTCTATTTCCTCCCCCCTACCATCACACATCTCCCCCTCCCCCGTTATTACCCTGCCAGACGCACAGTAAATTCCCTGCCTCCCGGAGTTGTCGCTGGGATAGCCTATAAGGTCGGGCAATTTACTCTCAAGCATGATATTCAACCCTCCCCCCTTAACCACCCCCTCCAAAAAAAATCTGGTCTCCTTGGAGAGAAAGAGCGAGTCTTAGGACCGTGTGGTCCAAGACCCAAAATTGCTGATCGAGGCCGAACATTAAAGGGAGAGGGAGAGGGGGGTGGGGGAGAGGAAAGTTTCCCCTGTCGGCAGGTGGGTGGGGGAATGTGAGTGAGTGGAGAGGAAGTAGTGGTGGCCGGGGCCTGGAGAGTGCTCAGGTACTCAAGGGCGGGTCATTAGAAAAGCCTGCAGGTCGACGGCGTCAGGAGCCGCGTCTAGGGAAGTTTTTTCCCTTTTTTCTTTCCCCAGACACTGGGTGGTGGGGAGGAAAGAAAGGAAGTGAGAGAGAGAGAGAGAGAGAGAGAGAGAGAGAGAGAGAGAGAGAGAGAGAGACAGAGACAGACAGACAGACAGACAGACAGACAGACAGACAGACAAAGAGTTACTTTAAGTCCACACCGAGACTATCCACTGAGGACTATTTACCTTTGTCTAGTTTAAGACATGCCGTGCGTTATTTAGGCGAGTCAAAAAATAGAAAAAGCAGAAGGCTCTCTCCCCATCCTCCACTGCCTTACCATACTGGAAAAAAAATGGCTTCGAATTTAGAGGAGGGATGGAAGCGGATGCGCTGTGTGTAGTTACTGGCGTTCTTTTGCACCTACCATTGTTTTACCACATGTAAATTACACTGTTTGTATCTCATAAAGAAATAAAAATTGTATTGTAGAGGCGGGCTACAACTACCTCGTCCATATTAGTAGTACTACTTTTAAAGAACACAGAGGCACAATACCCTGACTGGAGCAATACGCAAATAACCCGAACAAAGGAGAAATAAACTTATGACGACGTTTCGGTCCGACTTGTATGACCAGTTAATGATCCAAGTCAGACCGAAACGTTGTCCTAAGTTTCTTTCACCAGTGTGGGGGTTGTGTACTGTACTACTTTTGTCTTAAACCTCTCGTGTTTCTGTGTTGACACTTACACAACTGTGTTTACCAGTAGCTCTAGTTCTAGCACCCACTAGTACTACTGTGACTAGTACTACTGTGACTAGCACTAGTACTACTATGACTATCACTAGTACTACTACGACTAGCACTAGTACTACTATGACTAGCACTAGTACTACTACGACTAGCACTAGTACTACTATGACTAGCACTAGTACTACTATGACTAGCACTAGTACTACTATGACTATCACTAGTACTACTATGACTATCACTAGTACTACTATGACTAGCACTAGTACTACTATGACTAGCACTAATACTTAGTTCTACTGTGACTAGCACTAGTACTACTATGACTACCACTAGTACTACTATGACTAGCACTAGAACTACTATGACTAGCACAAGTACTACTATGACTAGCACTAGTACTACTATGACTAGCACTAGTACTACTATGACTAGCACTAGTACTACTATGACTAGCACTAGTACTACTATTACTAGCACTAGTACTTAGTTCTACTGTGACCAGCACTAGTACTACTATGACTACCACTAGTACTACTATGACTAGCACTAGAACTACTATGACTAGCACTAGTACTACTATGACTAGCACTAGTACTACTATGGCTAGCACTAGTACTACTATGACTAGCACTAGTACTACTATGACTAGCACTAGTACTACTATGACTAGCACTAGTACTACTATGACTAGCACTAGTACTACTATGGCTAGCACTAGTACTACTATGACTAGCACTAGTACTACTAAGACTAGTACTAGTACTAATATGACTAGCACTAGTACTACTATGACTAGCACTAGTACTACTATGACTACCACTAGTACTACTATGACTAGCACAAGCACCTACTTCTACACTAATACTATTATTAACATGGTTGGTTCTGCCAACTGATCGTCCTGATGCAGGTGCTGAAGAAGCATCAGGAGGAATCCCTAGATTTCAGTTGTTCTTGCAAAGTTCTTACCCAGTGGTTCTTAAACTACTGTATTGTGTTGCGCTTGCAACTTTCCCGGGTAGACTGTTCAGTTCTGCTATAATTCTCCTTGCAAAATGCCTCTTGGAACGTTTGTGTTGCATCTTCTGCCTCACAGTTTCAGTCCATTGTTTCCAGTTATGGACTCGTTCAACACTTCGACAGTACTTCGTCCTGTCGAAGACCTTCGGTGTCCTAAAGGTCTGAACGCCCTCTCGTACTCTGTTTCCCAAGAGAGAGAAATTGTTGAGTGTTTTGAGTCTTTCTTCACATTGCTTGTTTCTTGGTGATGGTACGAGCTTGGTACCTCTTCTCTGTACCTTGACAGTGTATCTTTATTCTTTCTGTAACTTGGAGACTAAAGCTAGAGAGCGTATTCAAGATGTAGTCTAACTAGCGCATTATAGGGAATTAATGTGATGTCTTGTGCAATAGATCACAGTAAACAGGTGATATCACAATATGCAGAAAAAAACACCTTGAAAAAATAGTGAACTTCTAAACGTTTTCGCGATAATACGAAAAATAACGAAAGCGTTTGGAACTTCACTATTTTTGTCACAGTGGTTCTTCTGCATAATGTATTGTGATGTGTACGTCAAGTTTCTAGCTGTCAAACCCAGCATTATGTTAGCTGCTCGCAGATACATCATTTGGTACTTTTGAGGTCGTTGCTTGCAATTACTCCAAAATTCTTTTCTTCTGTTGCTTCGGTTAATTTTATTGCCAAGCATTTTGTTTTCGTGTCTGAGAGTGTTACATGCAGAATGCATTACTTTGCACTTGTCTATACGTTGTAACCTAGACAGATCACTCTGAATGTTCAAGCAATCTGTTCTGGATAAAGGATAAGAGGTCGCAATACTGTGTTGGAACAATCCACCAGAAACTCGTACTCACGAGACGACCCATAGGGCGAATATGGACCAGCTGTGGTTTGACAGCTGTCAAACCACAAAAAAAAACTCTACGTTCACTACCACTCACAGTTTCGTATCTGTGAGTCAGTCACTTATCCACGATTGAAGTCCGTGTTTTTTATTTCGGTCAGCCATCTTCAGTTGAAGGCCTAGTCGAAACCCTTCTGGAAATCCAGATATAGTAAATCTGTCGAGGATTTTATTGTCAAACATCGACTTTTCTTGTGGAATTAATGTTTATCACCGGCTATTAAGCTTTTATTCTCCACAAAATCAAGTATCTTCTTAATAATAGCTCCCATTTGCATACCTAAAACTGACGTGTATACATGGAATGTGTATACCTGAAGGGTGTATACCTGGAGTGTGTATACCTGGAGGGTGAATGTCTGGATGGTGTATATCCGGAGGGTGTATACCTTGAGGGTGCATACCTGGAGAATGTATACCTAGAGCGTGTATACCTGGAGGGTGCATACCTGGAGCGTGTATACCTGGAGGGTGTATACCTGGAAGGTGTTAAGGGGGTCAACGCCCCCGCTGCCCGATCCATGACCAGTCCCCATTGTTAATTATTGGGGGTAACATCCACTAGTTTTACAGTCCAGTAGTTCCATGGCTTCTTCCAGTGACTCCTTTAATACTGCTGATCTCGTATCAACATAGCTGTGTCAGGTAGTTTATAAGATCCGCTTGGCTTTGTTAATTTTCAACTTGTCAAGGAGAGAGACAGAGACAGACCGACAGACAGACTGGCAGACAGACAGACTGGCAGACAGACAGACAGACAGACAGACTGGCAGACAGGCAGACAGACAGACAGACTTATTTTAAGGGTCTTCGACTAAAGTATGGATCAATTTCGCGTGAGTGGGTTGAGGTGGTACAGCTTGAAGTGATGGTGTTGATGGCACCATAAAAGCCACACTGTGATGGTAGTGTTGGCACCATCAAAGCCACACTGTGATGGCAGTATTAACACCATCAAAGCCACACTGTGCTGGTGTTGATGACACCATCAAAGCCACACTCTGAGTATCTATTCCGAGTCTCTGGACCCTTTTAAACCTGTTTTGCTCCTCTTGCCAAAAATATATAAATTCCTTTTTTGTCGTAGTCTTTCATGTGAGTCTTTTATGAACGTCTAATGTTGTGGTGAGAGGCTGTGCAGGGGGCGTCTACCCCCTCACAATTATCACCCCTTTATCCCTTAACCTCTTCCCCACCCTTCTTCCTTCATCCCCTTTTTCTTTCACCTTCCTTCATCCCCTTCTTCTTTCATCTTCCTTCATCCCCCTTTTCTTCCTTCATCTCCCTTCTTCCTTCACCCTCTTTCTTCCTTCATGATACCTTTCTTCCCTCATCCCCCCTTTCTTCCTTCATCCCCTTTTCTTCCTTCATCCCCTCTCTTCCTCCATACCCCTTTCTTTCTCCATACCCCTTTCTTTCTCCATACCCCTTTATTACTTCATACCCTGTTTCTTCTCCATACCCTCTTTCTTCCTTGCCCCTTCCTTTCTTCCCTTCCCTACTGACTAAAACATTTTGAAATTCCACCTACTTTTAACTTTAACTCCTCTGTCCTCCCTTCCCTTATTCTTCCCTTCCCTTCTCTTCCCTTCCCTTCTCTTCCCTTCTCTTCCCATCCCTTCCCCTCCTCCCTCTTTCTTCTACTCCTTTCCATTTTACCTCCTCCAGAAGGTAAAGGGGAAAGCCACAAATGGAGCGAGCTAAGGACACAGGGTTTAGGGAATGTTAGGTGTGGCCCGGGCCACCGGTGGACCACCTCTGTAATGATCTTCACCTCTAATTGCAACTGTATTTACACAAGGTGAAGGATTTACAGGAAAATCCACAAAGCTACTTGAAGCGTAGAGAGAGAGAGAGAGAGAGAGAGAGAGAGAGAGAGAGAGAGAGAGAGAGAGAGAGAGAGAGAGAGAGAGAGAGAGTTGGTGAAGGGGGGAAGGGAAAGGAAGGGGTAAGACTCATTTGTAAAATGGTGGAGTGTGTGAAATGGTGGAGTGGGAGAGGGATGGGATGGTGGAGTGGGAGAGAGATGGAATGGTAGAGTGGGAGAGGGATGGAATGGTGGATAAACCTTGAATTGGATGGGGGGGAGAGAGAGACAAAAATTAAAAGAAACAAGAAAGATAATGTGCAGAAAAAATGGGAGAGACTTGACTTTCTTGACTTCACAATCTTGACTTCTTTATTTTGTCGTCTTTATTTTGACTTCTTTATTTTGACTTATTTATTTTCACTTCTTAATCTGCATATCACTTCTGCCCTTTCACCATCACCTCGTTAAAATATTCCCTCCACCTCCCCAGCACCTCCCCCTCCCCAGCACCTCCACCTCCCCATCACGTCCACCTTCCCAACACATCCCCTCCCCAGCACCTCCCCCCGAGCACCACCCCTCCCCAGGACCTTCACCTCCCCAGCACCTCCATCTCTGAGCACCCCTCCCAAGCACCTCCCTCCCAGCACCTCCCTCCAAGCACATCCACCTCTCCTGCACTTCCACCTCCCAATCATCTCCACCACCCCAGCACGTCCACCTCCCCAGCACCTCCACCTCCCCAGCACCTCCACTTACCCAGCACCTCCACCTCCCCAGCACCTCCACCTGCCCAGCACCTCCACCTCCTCAGCACCTCCACCTCCTCAACACCTCCACCTCCTTAGCACCTCCACCTCTTTAGCACCTCCACCTCTCCAGCACCTCCCCCTCCCCAGGACCACCTCCTCCTCTGCTCCTCCACCTCCCCAGCACCTCTACGTTCCCAGCACCTCCACCTCCCTAGCACCTCCCCCTCCCCTGCACAACCACCTCCCCAGCACCTCTACTCTTCCCAGCACTTCCACCTCCCATCACCTCCACCTTCCCAACACCTCCACCTCCCCAGCACCTCCACATCCCCAGCACCTCTACATTCCCAGCACCTCCACCTCCAGCACCTCCACCACCAGCACCTCCACCTCCCCAGCAATTCCACCTCCTTAGCACCTCCACCTTCCCATCACCTCCACCTCCCCAGCACCTACACCTCCCCAGCACCTCCACCTCATAGCACCTCTCCCTCCCCAGCACCTCCACTTTCCAAGCACCTCCACCTCTCCAGCACCTCCACATTCCCAGCACCTCCACCTCCCTAGCACCTCCACCTACCCAGCACCTCCACCTCCCAGCACCTCCACCTCCTCAGCACCTCCACCACCCCGCACCCCACCTCCCAGCACCCCACCTCCCAGCACCTCCTCCTCCCAGCATCCACCTCCCAGCACCTCCACCTCCCAGCACCTCCACCTCCCAGCACCTCCACCTCCCAACACTCCACCTTCCCAGCACCTCCACCTCTCCAGCACCTCCACTTCACCAGCGCCTCCACCTCTCCAGCACCTCCACCTCCCCAGCACCTCCACCTCCCCAACACCTCTACCTTCCCAGCACCTCTACCTCCACAGGACCTCCACCTCCCCAGCACCTCCACCTTCCCAGCACCTCTACCTCCCCAGCACCTCCATCTCCTTAGCACCTCCACCTCTCTAGCACCTCCACCTCCCCAGCACCTCTACCTCCCAGCACCTCCACCTACCCAGCACTTCCACCCTTAGCACCTCTACCTCAGCACCTCAACCTCCCCAGCACCTCTCCTCCCAGCACCTCTACCTCTCAGCACCTCCACTCCCCAGCACCTCACTCCCCAGCACCTCCTACCTCCAAGCACCTCCACCTTCCCAGCACCTCCACCTCTCAGCACCTCTTCCTCCCCAGCACCTCCACCTCCCAGCACCTCCACCTCTTCCCAGCACCTCCTACCTTCCCAGCACCTCTACCTCCACAGACCTCCACCTCCCCAGCACCTCCACCTCCCAGCACCTCACTCTCCCAGCACCTCCACCTCCCCAGCACCTCCATCCTCCTCCCCAGCACCTCCACCTCCCAGCACCTCCCTCTTCCCCAGCACCTCCACCTCCCCAGCACCTCCATCCTCCTCAGACACCTCCACCTCCCCAGCACCTCCTCCTCCCCAGCACCTCCACCTCCCAGCACCTCCACCTCTCCCCAGCACCTCCACCTCCCCAGCACCTCCTCCTCCCCAGCACCTCCACCTTCCCAGCACCTCTCCTCCCCAGCACCTCCACCTCCCCAGCACCTCCTCCTCCCCAGCACCTCCACCTCCCCAGCACCTCCACCTCCCAGCACCTCCCCCTCCCCAGCACCTCCACCTCCCCAGCACCTCCACCTCCCCAGCACCTCCATCCTCCCCAGCACCTCCACCTCCCCAGCACCTCCTCCTCCCAGCACCTCCACCTCCCAGCACCTCCATCCTCCCCAGCACCTCCACCTCCCCAGCACCTCCACCTCCCCAGCACCTCCACCTCCCCAGCACCTCCACCTCCCCAGCACCTCCACCTCCCCAGCACCTCCACCTCCCCAGCACCTCCACCTCCCCAGCACCTCCACCTCCCAGCACCTCCACCTCCCCAGCACCTCAACCTCCCAGCACCTCCACCTCCCCAGCACCTCCTCCTCCCCAGCACCTCCACCTCCCCAGCACCTCCACCTCCCCAGCACCTCCACCTCCCCAGCACCTCCACCTCCCCAGCACCTCCACCTCCCCAGCACCTCCCTCCCCAGCACCTCCACCTCCAGCACCTCCACTCCCCAGCACCTCCACCTCCCCAGCACCTCCTCCTCCCCAGCACCTCCACCTCCCCAGCACCTCCTCCTCCCCAGCACCTCCACCTCCCCAGCACCTCCATCTCCCAGCACCTCCACCTCCCCAGCACCTCCACCTCCCCAGCACCTCCACCTCCCAGCACCTCCTCCTCCAGCACCTCCACCTCCCCAGCACCTCCCCTCCCCAGCACCTCCACCTCCCCAGCACCTCCTCTCCCCAGCACCTCCACCTCCCCAGCACCTCCTCCTCCCAGCACCCCACCTCCCCAGCACCTCCTCTCCCAGCACCTCCACCTCCCCAGCACCTCCTCCTCCCCAGCACCTCCATCCTCCCCAGCACCTCCTCTCCCAGCACCTCCACCTCCCACACCTCCCCTCCCCAGCACCTCCACCTCCCCAGCACCTCCTCCTCCCCAGCACCTCCACCTTCCCAGCACCTCCATCTCTCCAGCACCTCCACCTCCCCAGCACCTCCTCCTCCCCAGCACCTCCACCTCCCCAGCACCTGTACCGGGGATGGAACCACGGACCTCAGTGTTTGAGTGTGTGCGCTACCACCTGAGCTGAGGGACGCTGGTAGAGTTAAGAGTGGGACTGAGGAAGTGGCAGTGAACACTGTAGGACAAGACACCTGAGAGCTGATGCTGTGTGGAGGGTGTCGTGGTTTTGAAGCCTGGTGTCGGAAAGTCTGATTCGACTGATTCAGTTTCTTCTGTTCCTTCATCTGTTTTAACTGTGAGTCAAGAGTTCTCTACCAGCTTCAAGTTCCCTCTCCCTCAGAGCAGAGGTCCCACTCAGTCAGTTAGCCAGAGCAGAGGTCCCACTCAGTCAGTCAGCCAGAGCAAAGGTCCCACTCAGTCAGTTAGCCAGAGCAAAGGTCCCTCTCAGTCAGTCACTAGAGCAAAGGTCCCACTCAGTCAGTCAGCCAGATCAAAGGTCCCACTCAGTCAGTCAGCCAGAGCGAAGGTCCCACTCAGTCAGTCAGAGTAAGGTCCCACTCAGTCAGTCAGCAAGAGCGAAGGTCCCACTCACCCACAGTTAAAACGCACTGCTAGAGTAACTCCGGAGTGGGCGAGAGTGGAAAGATGAAAGGGGGCGAGTGTTTTAGCCTGACATAATAATAATCTTTCTATAAGAGCATTTTACATGTGGCTCTCTGGCCTGGATCACAGCGCCCCACCCTCCTCCTTCTCCTCCTCCTCTTCCTCGCCCCCTCCTCCTCTCCAAAATTGAAGCCTGCTCCAACCTTCTTCTTTGTCTAGAGGACCTGCCTAAGTATCCTTGTATTTTTTGCCCAAATTGGAAGAGAGGGGAGAGATACGCCCGCTGAAGCACGTCATTTTCACTCTTACGTGTTGCTGTCGGAAAGGCTATCATGGGGGAGGTGTTTGTGTTTCTGGCTCTTGACTGAGGGAGGTCGTCTTTCAAAAGTTCGCTTCAAACTAAGGGTGTGCTTCTTTTACCTTTCATTGTCACGGCCGAATACCCTTGATGACGGATTTGGGCAAGCAGTTTTATCGTCGAATATTCCGCTTTTGTTGTTGCTGTTGTTGTTGTTGCATGGCTGTGTAACGAGTGAAAGCTCTCGTTGTTTCTGGCGACGCTACGAGTGAAAGCTCTCGTTGTTTCTGGTGACGCTACGAGTGAAAGCTCTCGTTGTTTCTGGTGACGCTACGAGTGAAAGCTCGTTGTTTCTGGTGACGCTACGAGTGAAAGCTCTCGTTGTTTCTGGTGACGCTACGAGTGAAAGCTCTCGTTGTTTCTGGTGACGCTACGAGTGAAAGCTCTCGTTGTTTCTGGTGACGCTACGAGTGAAAGGTCTCGTTGTTTCTGGCGACGCTACGAGTGAAAGCTCTCGTTGTTTCTGGTGACGCTACGAGTGAAAGCTCTCGTTGTTTCTGGCGACGCTACGAGTGAAAGCTCTCGTTGTTTCTGGTGACGCTACGAGTGAAAGCTCTCGTTGTTTCTGGTGACGCTACAGTGAAAGCTCTCGTTGTTTCTGGTGACGCTACGAGTGAAAGCTCTCGTTGTTTCTGGTGACGCTGCGAGTGAAAGCTCTCGTTGTTTCTGGTGACGCTGCGAGTGAAAGCTCTCGTTGTTTCTGGTGACGCTGCGAGTGAAAGCTCTCGTTGTTTCTGGTGACGCTAGAGTGAAAGCTCTCGTTATTTATGGTGACGCTACAGTGAAAGCGTCTCGTTGTTTCTGGTGACTCTACAAGTGAAAGCTCTCGTTGTTTCTGGTGACGCTGCGAGTGAAAGCCCTCGTTGTTTCTGGTGACGCTACAAGTGAAAGCTCTCGTTGTTTCTGGTGACGCTGCGAGTGAAAACTCTCGTTGTTTCTGAAAAAAATACTTTTCATTTCTAATTTTAATTTGAGATTATCAAGTCAGTTATTGTGATTTCTTAAATTTCAATAATATTATATTTCGTGGTTTTGTTGTTATGCCTTGAAGAATTTGATCCTCTGTAGCGCAGATGAATCTTGTGCCGAGAGAAGGTTGGATTTGTGTTTTTTTTGTTTTGTTTTAAAAGACTGAAGAAGGTATTGTGCATTATAGAAGATGAACTATTAGACGATTGTTGTACCGTTTACAATCAAGACTGTGGTTGCAATCATGATTGTTTCACTATTTTACAATGCTTACATAGTTCAAAATTGTGAATCTTTAAAGTTTTACGATATTCTGTAATATTTAAGAACAAACACGATTACTCTAGTGTTTCAGGACTTAGTTCATTATAACAAAAATCTAAACTCTGCACCTTACCACCTCAGCTTTTTCTTTTAGAAAGTGTGTACGTAAAGGTAAAGACATGCCTCTAATTTCAAAAATCTTTTGGTAAGCAGATTTGTCAGAATTTTAAAATATTTTGAGGAAGTTATAGAGGTGCACTGTTATAGCAGTGCTGGAGTTGTAGTAGTGGTGTTAGTCTCTAAAGCAGTGTTCTTAACCAGGGTGCCGCGGCACCCTAGTGTGCCACTGATAGTGCCCAGGGTGCCGCGGCACTAGTAAACTAGTAAAGCATGAAGAAACATCAAGAGGCTGAGATATATTCACTACACTAAGTAAGTATTTGGAAGTTTGTCCTGGAAATCCTGTGTAGGAATTTGTACAGACATTGCTCCATCAATGGTTGATTCATTGAAAAGATTTATATCATTAGTGAAGAAAGAAAACAGTGTTGTCATAACAACACATTGCTTTCTCCATGGTGAGGTGATGGTTGGAAGAGCAATCGGCAATAAGTTGAAGGCTGTACTAGACAGTTGCAAACTGGTGAACTACTTAAGAAGCAGGCCGTTTAAATCACGACTGTTTGGCAAGCTATGTGAAGAAGTTGGGGCAAAGCATGTGAATCTTCTGCACACGGAGGAAAGATGGCTATCCAGAGGAAGTGTTGTCACGAGTGTATGGACTCGAGGATGAGCTACTTACTCTTTACCCTTGAGCAGCAAGAATTGTTTGTGTTGCATGCAGTGGCACTTGGTCTACAAAATTATTCTACTTAATGGATATCTTTGAACATTTAAACAAGGTAAATTCACCGAAAATATCTTGTCTTCCAATGACAAAATTAATGGTCCGAGATATAAATTAAGAATTTGGGCAACAAAGAAAAGAGAGACCATGCCATTGATTTTTGAACATCTTGAAGTACTTGTAGAAAAAAATCTATTTCCCAAACTTATGTACGGAAGAATATGATTACTTGAGAATATTTTTATTGCATCAGTATCAAGCCGTCGAAGCTCAGTCTCACAGAAGAGCAATTAATTTAAATAAAAATTATTAACACTAAGTAATCTTGGGAAGCTTTTCTGATAGAAAATTAACTAAGGCTGCCACAGAATAATACAGGAGACTGACGCAAGAAGGTGAAACCACTGGTAAAAGCAATCCCTCACCCCACTGCTACACCACTCCCTATTCTCCCTCCAAACCCATCCCCCCTTCTCCCCTTCCCACAATTGCCCCTCCCTCCCAATTCCCCAACTCCCCAACACCCTCTCCCTTCCCCCCCCCCACTGCTGACACTGATGCAGCGACGTTCAAGAATCCTTAAAAAAAATCACCGCGAAAATTCGAGACCAAGAGAGAGAGAAAAATTAACAATTCTTTCACTCTCTCTCTCTCTCTCTCTCTCTCTCTCTCTCTCTCTCTCTCTCTCTCTTCTCTCTCTCTCTCTCTCTCTCTTTTTATCCTTGTTTTATCTCTTTCTATTCTTGATTCTTCCTTTTTCTTTATCTGTTAATCTGTTAATCTAATATATATTAATAAAAAACGACAAATTGGAGAAGAGGAAGTTATATAAAAGAATGAACGAATTTTAAGGCAGTGAATTGACTTGGAAATTCTAAATCACGTGAAGTTAGGAATGTGAGATAGACTGAGTGTGAGATAGACTGAGTGTGAGATAGACTGAGTGTGAGATAGACTGAGTGTGAGATAGACTGAGTGTGAGATAGACTGAGTGTGAGATAGACTTTGATGTGGTGGAGATAGACTGAATGTGAGATAGACTGAATGTGAGATAGACTGAGTGTGAGATAGACTGAATGTGAGATAGACTGAGTGTGAGATAGACTGAATGTGAGATAGACTGAGTGTGAGATAGACTGAATGTGAGATAGACTGAATGTTAGATTCGAATTGGTGTCTAAAGTGGTGGCAGCTGCCTAGGCTGACGTCACTAGGATGACGTCACTGTTATGGTAGCATCATGGTGGTGTAATAAGGGTGACGTCACTGTTATGGTAGCATCATGGTGGTATAATAAGGGTGACGTCACTGCCATGGTACCATTATTGTGGTGTGACGTCACTGTCGTGGTACCATTATTGTGGTGTGACGTCACTGTCATGGTACTATCATTGTGGTGTTATAAGAGTGACGTCACTGTCATGGTACCATTATGGTGGTGTACCCACACCACACACTGCCTTGACAGTTAATTCTTCCAGACAGTTAATTTTATACATAATACTCAACATATTTTTTTTATGGAATAATTACACTTCTACTACAACTATAACATCAACAATTACTACTACTAATACTACTGCTATTATTATTATTATTATTATTATTATTATTATTATTATTATTATTATTATTATTATTATTAATTATTATTATTATTATTATTATTATTATTATTATTATTATTATTAGTATTAGTATTATTATTATTATTATTATTATTATTATTATTATTAATGATTATTAGGATTATTATTTATTATTATTTATTATTATTATTATTATTATTATTATTATTATTATTATTATTATTATTATTATATTATTATTATTATTATTATTAATTATTATTATTATTATTATTATTATTAATGATTATTATGATTATTATTTTTATTATTATTATTATTATTATTATTATTATTATTATTTATTTTGTTAATAATACAGAGAAACATAAAGGGTGGAGGATGAGAAAGGAGGCCAGACTCGACTCTTGCAGCCTGGAGTCGCACTTGAGCGCCACACTCTAGTACTTCCTCCAGGGCTTGCCCAAGTCGGCACTCAACCTGTGCTCGCTTAGCATATATACCAACTCCGGTATTACCATATATACCTACACTGGTATTACCATATATATTACACACAGTGTGTGTGTCACCACGCACTTATGTAGTGTGGTAGGCGAGGATATGGAATATCACACTCACACACACACTCACACACACAACCACACACACACACGCACGCACGCACGCACACACACACACACACACACACACCAGCACACAGGCACACCGAGCATGAGTCACACACACACATCGACCACCACTGCACATGACACGCAACACTTAGGTGAGTACAATTAGGTGAGTACACAAAGACACATAAGACTACAAAAGGTCCACAGGTTCGCAACAGGACTAGTCCAAGAGCTGAAGAGATTGAGTTATGAAGCGAAACTAAAAGAACTGAACCTGATGACTTTAGAAGTGAGTAACATAAGGGGAAACATGATTACGACATATAAATTACTCATAGTCTTTGGCAGAGCAGATAGAGACAGACTTTATGAAGCGAGAGGCATAGGAGCAACGGGTCATAGACGAGACTAAAGCCATAGGGATGTTAGGAAATACTTTTTCAGTCTCAGGGTAGTAAATAAAGGGAATGAGCTAGACGACGAAGTGGTGAAGTCAAACTCAGTGCACAGTTTCAGGAGTAGGAATGATAGCATCCACGAGGCCAGCAATCAGTAATACTGGCTATTGTAGGCTAAAAAAGGGCCAGGAGCTGAGACTCATAAACCCTTCGTCAACCTTCTGAGGTATTTGTTTGGTAACCCCACATTGATTTCAGCACGGAACCCACACTATGTTAAGCAAATGAAAGCTTGCTGTCAGCCTCGTGTGAGAGCTGAGACGAATACACTAAGAGAGGTTGCTGACAGCCTCGTGTGAGAGCTGAGACGAATCACTAAGAGAGGCTGAAGGAAATGGACCAGACGACCTTAGAGGAAAGGACAGAAGGGGACGTGATTGTTACGTACAATATCTTTAAGAGGAATTAATAGGTCAGATAGAAAGATGCTGAATTCAGGGGCGAGGGATCAAAGGGACACAGGTAGAAGCCGAAAATGCAGACACGCCATAGTCATAGTGGCAAAGTTGATACAAGGTTTCAAGAGTATGCATGACAGGGTCTATGCAGACAGAAAGTAATAATGCCGGTGATAGTAATTTAAGAGGCTGGACCAGTGGTTGAGACTCGACCTCGTGCGTATGCACAAAACACGCACAAGAGGCAGAGTGTTTATCAACAACTGAATTTGCAAAATGGACACACACACTGATCGACCCCTGCAACCACAACTAGGTGAGTACACACACACACACACACACACATCATCATCAGGAGGAGAGTGGTGGAGCACCTAGAAAGACACAAGCTTATAAACAACAACCAGCACGGTTTCAGGAAGGAAAATCCTGTGTCACAAACCTACTGGAGTTTTATGACAAGGTAACAGAAGTAAGACACGAGAGAGAGGGGTGGATAGACTGCATTTTCTTGGACTGCAAGAAGGCGTTCGACACAGTTCCTCACAAGAGGTTAATGCAAAAGCTAGAGGATCAGGCACACGTAACAGGAAAGGCACTGCAATGGATCAGAGAATATCTGACAGGGAGGCAACAACGTGACGAGGTGTCAGAGTGGGCACCTGTGACGAGTGGGGTTCCACAAGGGTCAGTCCTTGGACCTGTACTGTTTTTGGTATATGTGAATGACATAACGGAAGGGATAGACTCAGAAGTGTCCCTGTTTGCAGATGATGTGAAGTTAATGAGAAGAATTAAATCAGTCGAGGATCAGGCAGGACTACAAAGAGACTTGGACAGGCTACAAGCCTGGTCCAGTAACTGGCTCCTTGAATTTAACCCTGCCAAATGTAAAGTCATGAAGATCGGGGAAGGGCAAAGAAGACTGCAGACAGAGTATAGTCTAGGTGGCCAAAGACTGCAAACCTCACTCAAGGAAAAAGATCTTGGGGTGAGTATAATACCGAGCACATCTCCTGAGGCACACATCAATCAGACAACTGTTTCAGCATACGGGCGGCTGGCAAACCTAAGAATAGCGTTCCAATACCTCACTAAGGAATCATTCAAGACTCTGTACACCATATACGTCAGGCCCATACTGGAGTTGTATAACAAGATAATAGAAGCAAGTGTGATAGGGGATGGGGGACACTGCATAGTCCTGGAGTTATCATTCTAATATCTTGTGAACTCCTCACAAGATATTAAAACAATAACTTGAGGAGCAGACTGCAGTAACAGGAAATATGCTACAGTGGATGAACGAGGACCTTATGGGAAGGAAACAATGATTGTCTGAGGAGAGGTGTCAGAATGGGAAAGTTTAACAAATGGGGTTCTACAAGAGTCAGTTGCAGCCCCGTTGGCAAATAATGTTAAATTTAATGAGAAGAATAAAAACAGATGAGAACAAGGAAAGAGTACAAATGAACCTGGACAAACTGCAAAACTAATCAGACGATTGACTACTTGAACTGAACCCCAGCAAATTCAAGTTTAGGTAGTGACGGATGTACCGATAAGTGGATTTAGCGGCCGTTTAAGAACCCTGACTACTGAGGCAAGGGCTCCCCAAAGCGTTAACTATTCGATTCTTAACTCTCATGACTTGCGCACCTCTCTGCAACATTTGGCGGTGTGATCGTGCAGAGTCCCCACGCGACCACAAACATTTATTTGCATATTGTACAACTCATTCGATTCTAACATCAAAACCAATTTTTAAAGTTGTTTTCATACTCTGTGGAGTTTTTTTTTTTCCTTTACTTTTTTTGTTTTGAAAAATCAACTTATACGACAATATGCTGACAGCGGGCCAGTGGCTGTCATACAATCAGTTATACGTCTGTCCCTAATATTAAGAAGTTAATTTTCATTAGTGCAATGGCTGGCAGTAGCTTAGGGCCCTTGGACCTCTAGATCCACTACTGAGGTTTATGAAATTGTGGGAGGCACAAAACTGAGAAGTAGGTACAGACTCAGGGGACAGAAGCTGTAAATCTCAGTCAAGATAAAAGAGCTTGGGGTGAGCATAGCTCCCAGCATATTGCCTGAGGAACAATCTGTCTGAATAACCCCGTCATGGACCGGACCGCGGGGGGGTGTTGACCCCTGGAACTCCCTTCAGGTAGACTTCAGACAGCAAACGCTCGACTGGCAAATCCCAGAGTAACTGTTAGGTATCTCAGCAAGGAGTTATTCAGAACTTTAAGAATCCCCTGTCACGTGCCTTTAGCATTCTATGGAAAGGGAGCATGGACACAGGGGTCATCCCATCCCAGAGGTCACTTAAAACAACAGACATAGCCCCACTCCACAAAGGTGGCAGTAAAGCAATTGCAAAGAACTACAGACCGATAGCACTTACGGTCAATATCATAAAAATCTTTGAAAGGGTTCTAAGAAGCAAGATCGACACTTACCTAGATATCCATCAACTACACAACCCAGGGCAACACGGGTTTAGAGCAGGTCACTCCTGCCTGTCCCAACTACTGGACCACTATAACATGGTCCTGGATGTGCTAGAGGCTAAACAAAATGCAGATGTAGTATACTCAGACTTTGCGAAAGCCTTCGACAAGTGCGACCATGGTGTAATAGAGCACAAAAGGAAAAACAGAAAAGGTTGGTAGATGGTTCTATAACTTCCTAACAAATAGAGCACAAAGAGTAGTAGTAAAGAGAGTAAAGTCTGAGGCAACTACGGTGAAAAGCTGTGTTCCACAAGGCACAGTACTCACTCCCATCCCGAGGGGCGAATAATAAATATTTCAAAATGAACACACGTTAATTACACATTCATTACCATTAACTCCAGGTTTATTCTTTCCAATAAGTAAGATCCCTAGAATTCTATTATTCTTAAACCCGGTCTATTCTGTGTCCTAGCTCTAATTTTAAGATGAATCTTTTATTAACTGATTAATTTAAGATAACTGTTGTCTAGCTTCTCCAGGTGAGTCTGTCTTAGTGTTACGTTCTTCATCCTGGATTGTCTTAGTAACTGTCTTGAGACACTCACGATACAATCATCGTTTGTTCTTGTGGTTTGTTTTGGTCAGTAACTGTTTTAAGTCATGTGGGGAAAGAAACACTCTCGTAACTGGTATGTTTTCAAAATTTTATTTATACTCCAGGAGGGTCGACCTACTGTAGCTTGTAAGTTTAATTTTTCCCTCTCTTAAGTTTCCAGGCGAAAACTTAGGAATGCCTCTGTTGATCGGCTTTAGACTCTCAACCCTGGTATATTCTTCCTCATTATGATGATGATGATCATCATCATCATCGTCGTCTCCTTCTTGAATCATCATCTCAGTGTTGTCACTGTTGGTCTCTGGAACATATCAAGGAATGCAATTTTATTTATCTGTTTCTGTAGCGGTTGCTGTACCTGTTGCTGTACCTTTTGCTGTATCTGCTGCAGTACCTGTTACTGTATCTGTTGCAGTATCTGTTGCAGTATCTGTTGCTGTATCTGTTGTAGTATCTATTGCTGTATCTACACCTGTATCTGTTATTCCAGTTTTATGGTCTTAGTTACCACACATCCCAGAGCTTTACTTTACAGTGCCACACTGACGCTAACATTTTCTCATCTTTCAGTGAAAATGTTTGCGATGTTGGTTTTCCGAGTGCCTTTACATGTTGCATGTGTAGTGAGTATTGTGCATTGTCCTGTATAGCGTGTTATTCCTCAGTGTGTATTATTCCTCAGTGCGTGGGTACCTACTGGACGGATATATCATATCCTTTGGTGCTGGAATAGGAGACAGATATCCATGTTCCCTACAAGTTCTGGAATTGCACTCAATTGAACGTTCGAATTTGTTATGTGTTGTTCAGGTGCCAGTTTTAGTGATCAAGCCGGGATATCGGCTTTGGTTCGATACCACGAGAAGGGTTCTTTATATCGGCTTCATGCTTTTATTGGCGTTTATAGGTGCCACTATGCCAGGTTGATGGAAAAATAGGGACCATCATACTTATGCATTTTGAACAATAAGGAATCGGGGTACCTACCTACCTGGAGAGAGTTCCGGGGGTCAACGCCCCTGCGGCACATTAAGTCTATATTAACTGTGTAAGATATATAAATCTCATATACCACAAAAGCTTTTAATTATGCATTTTTAATGACATGTCTACCAAGAGTCCTTAAGTTGCCGTTGCTGAGGTTGGGTCAAGTAACCACTAACTAGAACAGTCCCGCAGCCTCTTCAAATCCTTTTACATATTCCAGTGTTTATATATATATATATATATATATATATATATATATATATATATATATATATATATATATTATATTATATATATATATATATATATTCACGAACGAGTGTTATTGATCAATAACTACACTTCACTAGCCAGGGTTCGAACCTATGATGCTTTGGCCCGCCTCATGGTAAGCGAAAACACATAACGCTTATATATATTCATCAGCGGAAAGTCGTTTACATATAATATTAAACAACTTTGAGAACTCCGTTACTTCCTCTCGCAAATTCCTCACATATCATTCCTAACTCTGAGTATTTGTCGTCTGAATATTCTTCGAGCCAGGCAACAAGTCAGTCACACCTTCAGCCGTGTCCAGCATGTGAGTAACAGTCTTCCGTGTGTAATGTGTCTGAAGCTTACTCGTTGTCATAGGAATATGCAGTCCGCCTATTCTTCTATTCCCTGCCTAATCTCCTTCAGTCTGTCCTAGGCAACTAGTAGGTCTGCTAGACATGATTTCACATTTCTAGAGAAGTTGTGTGAGGATTTAGGGGATGTGTAGGTCACCCACTTATTATTATTCTTTCTTCTAGCACCACACTTCACCCTGGCTCCCCACGCCCCCTTAGCACCCCATCTCACCCTTGTATCTCACCTCTCCACTTCACCCTAGTACCTCACCTCTCCACCTCACCCTAGTACCTCATCTCTCCACCTCACCCTAGTACCTCACCTCTCCACCTCACCCTAGTACCTCACCTCTCCATCTCTCCCTAGTACCTCACCTCTCCACCTCACCCTAGTACCTCACCTCTCCACCTCACCCTAGTACCTCACCTCTCCACCTCACCCTAGTACCTCACCTCTCCACCTCACCCTAGTACCTCACCTCTCCACCTCACCCTAGTACCTCACCTCTCCACCTCACCCTAGTACCTCACCTCTCCACCTCACCCTAGTACCTCCCCTATCCACCTCACCCTAGTACCTCACCTCTCCACTCACCCAGTCCTCACCTCTCCCCAACCCTAGTACCTCACCTCTCCACCTCACCCTAGTACCTCACCTCTCCATCCCCCTAGTACCTCACCTCTCCACCTCCCCTAGTACCTCACCTCTCCACCTCCCTAGTACCCTCACCTCTCCACCTCACCTCTCCACCTCACCCTAGTACCTCCCTATCCACCTCACCCTAGTACCTCACCTCTCCACCTCACCCTAGTACCTCCCTCTATCCACTCCCCAGTACCTCCACCTCCAATCACCCCACTCACCCATACCTCACCTCTACCTACCCTAGTACCTCCCTCTCCACCTCACCCTAGTACTCACCTCCATCCATCCCTAGTACCTCCCTATCCACCCCAGTACCACCCTATACCCACCCCAGTACCTCCCTTCCACCTCCCAGTACCATCCCTATACCACCCCAATACCACCTCAGTATCCCCCATACCATCCCCATACCACCCCAGTACCTCCATACACCCAGTACCACCCTAGTATCACCCCTATACCAACCCAGTACCATCCCTATACCACCCCAATATCACCCGAGCACCGCCCCAGCACCGCCTCATCCCCACCCCATCACCACCCACACCACCAGCACCACCCCATCACCACCCAATCACCACTCCAGCACCACCCCGCACCCACAGCATCACCAAATCACCCCTAGCACACCCAGCACCACCCAGCACCGCCCCAGCACCGCCCCAGCACCACCCAGCACCACCCCAGCACCACCCCAACACCACCCCAGCACCACCCAGCACCACCCCAGCACTGCCCCAGCACCCCCAGCACCACCCCAGCACCACCAGCATCACCCCAGCACCACCCCGGCACCACCACAGCATCACCCCATCACCACCCTAGCACCACCCCAGCACCACCCCAGCACCACCCCAGCACCACCCCAGCACCACCCCAGTAAGGGTGATGACGCCATGGTAAACTATGACAATACCGTCATTCTGTGTAAAACGCAGATGAGGACACAAAATGCCTTCACTTCAGTTCTCTTCTTTTTATCGTCATCTATTTTGCTTTTAATTGCCTTTCTGATTCCCCATTTGTAAGAAGGCACTCCAGCTGGGGTTTCCATAGCAACCAGGCTTGCGGAGGCTGCAGTGCCAGCCCTAGACTCCCATTGGTCGCTCTCCAACGTAAATTCCCCCGCCGGCCAATGAGGGACAGGCGCTCCTCCCGCGAGAGGGGCACCGCGGCCGCGGATTGGCGGAGCGCCGTGACGTAGCGGTGGCGATGGTGACTGGGCGTGCTGGGCGCCGCCGGGTGACCGGCGAGGGTGGAGTGCACTTGACTCAGAAGTGGGCCGGGAGACGCCCGACAAGCTTCTGATTCTACAACTTCATTATTCCACCTCCTCAGCGCTGGTTTATTTAAAATCGAAAACGTCCTCTCTGCTCTTCAGCGCTGAGAGAGAGAGAGAGAGAGAGAGAGAGGAGAGAGAGGAGAGAGGGAGAGACACTTCCCCCTCCCCACTTCCCCTCTCCCACTACCCTCCCCCCCGACCCACTCCACCTTAACAAGGTTTTCCCTGAAAGATTATTAATGGAATATGTCAAATGATGAGTGGACCCTTATATCCCGGGTCCATTTGCTGATAATAGACCGCGTAATGCCAGCAATCCTGTGTTATCACATGACTACTTTAGACATTGGCTGAGCCCGGGCATCTACGTCTGGGGCGCTGCCCCCCCTCCCCCTCCCTCCCCCTGAGAGAGACGTTTATCCCGCCCCGGAGATGATGATGCTGGAGCACCAGCAGCATCCTTACTTATATTCCGACATTACAGCAGAAATTTTGTAATTCTACCTTTCCGTGATTTTTTTAAGTGAAAGGAGGACTTGGGGGAGGGAAGGTAGGGGTGGGGAAGGGGATTGGGAAGGTAGGGGTTGGGAAGGGGATTGGGAAGGTTGGGGTGAGGAAGGAAGGTAAGGGGTGGGGGACAGGGAGTGGGAAGGTAAGGGGTGGTGGAAGGGGAAGAGGGAAGAAAAGGGGAGATTGAGAGAGATGGGTTAGACTAAGGGGAGTTGGCAGGAAGGGGCAGGGTAGGGGGGATGAGGAAAGAAAGGTGGCGAAGAAAGGGTGGGGGGAAAAATGGAAGGGGGATACGGAGGGAATGTGAGGGGAGATTTTTTTGGGCTGGCCAAACTAGGTTGTTAGGATGGTGGGAGTTAGGATGGTGGGAGTTAGGATGGTGGGAGTTAAGATGGTGGTTGTTAGGATGGTGGGTGTTAGGATGGTGGGAGTTAGGATGGTGGTTGTTAGGATGATGGTTGTTAGGATGATGGTTGTTAGGAGGGTCAATAGTTTTCTAGATGGTGGTTGTCTGCTTTTCTCTGCCTTCTGCACTTTTCTAGTTTGTTCCTTCCATTCGCTTCATCTCCTTTACATCATATAATTTTTACTGTCTTGTCCTCTCTATTCCTTGGTCTCCTTATGTGTCTTTGTGGTCTGCATTCATCTTCCTGTTTCTTCCTCACTTAACCTCTGTAGCATCTTTGCCTGATAGAACTTCTTGGTGGAGGTGAGGGAGCAAATAATAATACTTCTATTCTCATACATGGTCCTTTTTCGACCATGCTGACTTCAATGACTTTCTCTATAGAAAGTTCCTCTTATCAGCATTTCAGGAAAATTAGTTAAATTCTCCCCAGGTTTTGCCTTTCCCCAGTCAATTAACTTCTCTCTTCAGGTACCTACTTTATCTTGCTAGGTGAATTCAGGGACAGCAGGTGTCTTAAGGAAACACGTCCAACTGTTTCCACACGTACCGGAGATCGAACCACGTACCTCAGTGTGTGAGGTGAGTGCGCTGACAACCAATCTACGAGACAATGTTGTACAGGAACCTGTGGTATCCCCGAAGCCTCCCCTGAGATCTTTCAACACTGGGGGAGAAAGGTCACATCTTTGCTCTATCTCCCTATCTTCACTTGTTTGAAAAAATACTGATAACGAAGGACCAAAAAAAAAGTCAGGGCTGAGAGCGAGATAAACTTTATCGACGAGATATGATTCGGATGTGACCAGAGGAAACTTGCAGCTCGACCAAGATTTGGTGGGCAGTGTGTGTGCAGGTAGTCACGGCAAGAAACAAGTGCTGATCCCTCAAGTGCTGGCTCGGGGGTGGACCAGGTTATCAGGCCTCTTGGGTTTAGTTATCTTGGGTCACAGGAGTTATGACAGAGTTAATGTTGTGATAAATGGTTTAAAACCGACAAGTTGAAGATTGAGACACTTCTGCAACATATGGGAATCTTTATTAAAGAAACGTTTCGCCACACAGTGGCTTCATCAGTCCATACAAAGGAGAATGGTGAAGAACAGGAGGAGTTTGAGGTAATCAGTCCCTCAGCCTTGAGTCGGGATCTTGATAGAAAGAATTCTTCAACACTTGTCCAACCTTTGGACGAAGACCTACTTCCACATTTGGATTCGTCAAGTGTGACACCACCTACGACTGCTGCACCTCACCTGTCTTCAGTATATAAGTCACTTCTTCGCATATATGCTGTATTCTTTTCAAGATTTATGGACTAATTACATCGACTCAAGGCTGAGGGACTGATTACCTCAAACTCATGTTCTTCACGATTCTCCTTTGTATGGACTGATGAAGCCACTGTGTGGCGAAACGTTTCTTCAACAAAGATTCCCATATGTTGCATAAGTGTCTCAATCTCCAGAGTTAATGTTGTTAAAGGCACACTGCAAGTGCCTTATAGTCTTTCAATCCTTAGAATCAAACAAATGTGATGCTTGAGAAGAATGTATGTCGCTATGTTGCTTCACATGAGGAGTCACTTAGTTTAATGTTTCATGTCCCTAATTATGATTATAATATAAGTATTATTGAAGTGTGATAATATATATATATATATATATATATATATATATATATATATATATATATATATATATATATATATATATATAATTAATATATATATATATATATATATATATATATATATATATATATATATATATATATATATATATATATATATATATATATATATATGATGGGGTCCACCTCTAATGTAAATGACCCATAGTCTGGGAGAAGTGGAAAAAGGGCTTCGAGAAAAAATATTTGGACTTCTTGAAGCCATTTGAATATTTAATTTCCCCTACCACCTCATCCTTATTTTTTTTTATCAATATGTTTATTACATAATATGGTACACAAGACTTAAGTGATGCGTTTCTGGTACAAAGATGGCATATACAGTAGATGAGATTACAGTCAGATTACAATGAAAAGCTCATCCAGATCCTCAGAGCTGGGGCGCAGGCATTACCCCTCTGAGACGCAGCGCTGAGTCGCTGGAATAGAAAACTTGATGTCTTGGTATCCCTAGTTACCCTGATGAGTCTTTTGCCTAGCTCCTTAAGGAACTTAGGTGCACTCTTTCCCCATGGGCCAAGGGTCTCTGCGCCTATGGAAGCAAACATATAATGATGGGCAAGTTCACCGTGTTTTCCAGACTTTTGGGACTCCCTGAAGCTGGCAGAGGTCTGTGGTGTAAGAAAAATCCCAAAACTTGTAATGGAGATTGACGGGATTAACAGAAGAAGAACGGCGGATCCAACGAAATAAAAATGGCGGAGCCAACAGATGGAGATCAACGGAGCCAACAGAAGGAGATCAACGGAGCCAACAAAAGGAACCACGACAAATCTCGAGGCGGCCTTTTTTTTTTGTATATATATATATATACTTACCTCACTACAACTGGTCTTGTTTGCAGAAAAGTTTTTCGTGAAGAGTTGGTATAATCTGCAAGTGCATAGACCCAACGGCGAGGCTTGACTCCAGGGAGGGAGGGAGTGGGGAAGGAGAAAGAGAGAGGGAATGAAGGAAGAAGGGATGGAGATTGGGGGTTATACACACGGGAGATTTAAGCTCCAGTGTGTGTGCCTGGTTTCAAGGAGTCTTTGTCTGTGTGTGTATGTGTGTGTGTGTGTGTGTGCGTGTGTGTGTGTGTGTGTGTGTGTGTGTGTGTGTGTGTGTGTGTGTGTTTGTCATTGTACACTTCATTCCACTTCTTTTCTCATCTTAAAAACATGATCTCCAGTATGGAATAAACCTTGGTAATAGATACCGATGGTTTAGAAACACACGTGAGCAAACACTAGGACATATTTATTAGAAAACGTTTCGGTCCTGGGACCTTCATCACTTTCCAGGACATAAACCTTTTCAAAATAGTATATCCTAGTGTCTGCTAACGTGTCTTTCCAAACCTGATCTTCGGGACACTCACAGTTGTGTACTTCCCATCCACCACACTCCTCTTGTCAAGCCTCATCTGGCTTGCTTACCCTGCCCGTGACCCGGAGTATTTTCTATGTCGTGATCACATCCCACCTGATTCTTAGTTCTTCCAGCCATAGAATCCTCACCTCTTGTGCCACATACTTAAAGATAATTTACTCCTCGGTCCGACACCAGTCTTGATTCTTCCCATCTGGCTTTCTCAAGTTTGTCTTTAATAAGTTTCTAGAGCGATGCTACATCGGTGGCGCTTGAGACGCAAACAAAACTACGAATGTTTCTTTGCCAAGACTTTTAAGTGATAATTTTATAATTTTAGTTAATGACTCTCACTTGAGTGTGGTCTTCAAGAGTGTCTTGTGGTACTGGCTACCTTCAAGAGTGTCTTGTGGTACTGGTTACCTTCAAGAGTGTCTTGTGGTACTGGCTACCTTCAAGAGTGTCTTGTGGTACTGGTTACCTTCAAGAGTGTCTTGTAGTACTGGCTACCTTCAAGAGTGTGTTGTGGTACTGGCTACCTTCAAGAGTGTGTTGTGGTACTGGCTACCTTCAAGAGTGTCTTGTGGTACTGGTTACCTTCAAGAGTGTGTTGTGGTACTGGTTACCTTCAAGAGTGTGTTGTGGTACTGGTTACCTTCAAGAGTGTGTTGTGGTACTGGTTACCTTCAAGAGTGTCTTGTGGTACTGGCTACCTTCAAGAGTGTGTTGTGGTACTGGTTACCTTCAAGAGTGTCTTGTGGTACTGGTTACCTTCAAGAGTGTGTTGTGGTACTGGCTACCTTCACGAGTGTCTTGTGGTACTGGCTACCTTCAAGAGTGTGTTGTGGTACTGGCTACCTTCAAGAGTGTGTTGTGGTACTGGCTACCTTCAAGAGTGTGTTGTGGTACTGGCTACCTTCAAGAGTGTGTTGTGGTACTGGCTACCTTCAAGAGTGTGTTGTGGTACTGGTTACCTTCAAGAGTGTCTTGTGGTACTGCCTACCTTCAAGAGTGTGTTGTGGTACTGGCTACCTTCAAGAGTGTCTTGTGGTACTGGTTACCTTCAAGAGTGTGTTGTGGTACTGGTTACCTTCAAGAGTGTGTTGTGGTACTGGCTACCTTCAAGAGTGTGTTGTGGTACTGGCTACCTTCAAGAGTGTGTTGTGGTACTGGCTACCTTCAAGAGTGTGTTGTGGTACTGGCTACCTTCAAGAGTGTGTTGTGGTACTGGCTACCTTCAAGAGTGTGTTGTGGTACTGGCTACCTTCAAGAGTGTGTTGTGGTACTGGCTACCTTCAAGAGTGTCTTGTGGTACTGGTTACCTTCAAGAGTGTGTTGTGGTACTTGCTACCTTCAAGAGTATCTTGTGGTACTGGTTACCTTCAAGAGTGTGTTGTGGTACTGGCTACCTTCAAGAGTGTCTTGTGGTACTGGCTACCTTCAAGAGATACCATTGTATTGCAGTGTGTGACAGAGTCAATATTAAAATGGTATAAAATACTGACAGGTTGTTAGGTAAGACACATGTGCAACAGTTAGGTATCTTTATTACGAAACGTTTCGCCCACACAGCAGGCTTCTTCAGTCGAGTGCATCTGTTTTTGTACCATTTATCTCCATCGTTCTTATTAAATATTGAAACAGCTCATGAAAAATGTTTTTCAGTTATTAGTGTGCAAAAAATAGGCCCAACTGGCAACTGCCTTCTTCAATAACAAGCCCAACTTTCTCTTAAGTAGTAAGGTTGAAGCCGATCGGTAGAGACTTTCTCAAGATATCGCAGGAATTAAAAAAAATGCAGGAATAGTCCTTATAAAATTGATCAGAGGGCAGCTATATATGTCAATAGTTGCAGCAAACTTTCAGAAGCTACGCTTAACCAGAACTGAAAATTTGAAGCCTCTCGGATTAGTCATTGTCGTGATATAAGGAACATCCTTTAGGAAAATATCTGCCAGCCTCTTTAAGGTAAGTCTCCAGGAGATATTAATCCTCGTAGCATGGTTGCCACACTGACCTTGATGTGCCACACTGACCTTGATGTGCCACACTGACCTTGATGTGCCACACTGACCTTGATGTGCCACACTGACCTTGATGTGCCACACTGACCTTGATGTGCCCCACTGACCTTGATGTGCCACACTGACCTTGATGTGCCACACTGACCTTGATGTGCCACACTGACCTTGATGTGCCACACTGACCTTGATGTGCCACACTGACCTTGATGTGCCACACTGACCTTGATGTTTGAGGTTATTCATATGTGTATCGATAAGTTATCACTTAAAGTGACCTGTCTGAGATAATAATTTTATCTCAGTGTTTAACACGGTGTGCAATCTCAAATGACGGAAATTTATCAGCCCAAGGGTCAAGAACCAACGGATACGCGCCTCTTGCTGTTCACGCCAACACCGTGTCAACAGGAGCTCCATTTCAACGGGAATTGTCCTGTAGACACCCTGACGCCGCGCCTACGGGAAAACCAATTTCAACTTAACTTCTTAAAAACTTACACAGAGATGAATCACGTGTCACCAGGAGTGATTCCCCTTTCCGGCGGAAATTCAACATAACAATCAACGCCAATAAGTCAATAAGTCTCTCTCAACGCCAATAAGTCAATAAGTCTCTCTCGGAAACACGATTATTCCCTATTAGCACAAAATAACTTTTGAAACAGGGGGGTCACACTAACGCCCTGAGGAACATTCCCCTAGCTATTAGAAGGACGAAGTCTGTCCAACACAAAGACATGATCATCGGGACAATGGGATTTGTATTCGTCGAGTACAGTTCTTGGAACAGTTGTAAGTACCGTTCATTAGGTCACGGTATTACCACAAGGACGGGAGGGGGAGGGACGCAGGAATGACCTAGTTCAAGGTGATAAAGACGATTTAACATCTTGACTACAATAGTAATAATAATAATAATAATAATAATAATAATAATAATTATAATAATAATAATAATAATAATAATAATAATAATAATAATAATAATAATAATAATAATAATAATAATAATAATAATAATAATAATAATAATAATAATAAAATTTAGTGGTGAACCCGAATGGGTGATACAGTGGTGGGATGTGTGGGAGGAAGAAGGTGCGAAATGTATCTTGACTAAGAGAACAGAAGTCATAATACAAGGTTGGGACAATATCGTAGCTGGAACAATACTGTAGCTGGAACAATATCGTAGCTGGAACAATACCATGGCTGGGGAAATTCACAATTCGATCATAACCTGGAGATGAAACTACAAACGTTTCGGTCCATTCTAAAATATAATAATGGGCTGCAGTGGGCCAAAACGTCGTCTAGTTTCGTATTCAATTTGTGGGTTAGTTGAAAATATTGAGCAGAGGATGATGATAGTGCAACCATGGTGATAGTGCAACCATGGTGATGGTTCAACCATGATGATGGTGCAACCATGATGATGGTGCAACCATGATGATGGTTCAACCATGATGATGGTGCAACCATGATGATGGTGCAACAATGATGATGGTGCAACCATGATGATGGTGCTACCATGATGATGGTTCAACCATGATGATGGTGCAACCATGATGATGGTTCAACCATGATGATGGTGCAACCATGATGATGGTTTAACCATGATGATGGTGCAACCATGATGATGGTGCAACCATGATGATGGTGCAACCATGATGATGGTTCAACCATGATGATGGTGCAACCATGATGATGGTTTAACCATGATGATGGTGCAACCATGATGATGGTTCAACCATGATGATGGTGCAACCATGATGATGGTGCAACCATGATGATGGTGCAATCATGATGATGGTGCAACTATAATGATGGTTCAACACTTATAAATGATGATTACTTAATGCTTAAGATGCCTTTATATTCATCGCTTAAAAAGTCATCACCATGACGGGTACCGCATTTTCCGGCATATAAGGCGCACGACAGAAGTATCATAACGGTAAATCAGTAATCATGTTCAAGGTCTAATTACCCTCTTAATTTACATTAAAGCGTAACACAAAGCCTAGCCTTGACCCTGACCTTGAGCATATAAGGCGCAGGCTGATTTTCCAAGACTTTTTATGGGGAAAAAAGACGCGCCTTATATGCTGGAAAATACGGTACTTGTCATCATAATCACTTAAAGGTTTCATTGCGATCAACAAATGACTTTACATCACTTAAGGGGCGGTTGAACAACTTTTCTCTCTCTCTCTCTTCTCCGATTTCTTTCATGTTTGGTGTACATGAAATGACTTTCAATATGAGCAAGGAATCCCTGAAGTGCAAGAGGGTAAACTCCAGTAAACACGATATCTCAGTAATAACCCGCATGAAGACAGACACTCAGGAGAAGAACTGATCAATTCTTCTTCTCCAGAGTGTCTGTCTCAGGCGGGTTATTACTCACAAGTGATCATTACACTTAAGTTATTCACGATATCTTTGTTTTAACCTTGGCTGCTGTAACACACTCTTGAGGGAGATGCTTAGGGCTGAGGAGTCACTTGGACTCCTCAAGGCTCCAAGGTTGGGCGTAGTACTCGAGTCTGCTGATAAGTCTTGTGTCTACGAGACCACAGTGTCTATGGAGAAGGCGATAAGACGATAAAGATACTGTACAGTACACGACAATATTTTATCTAACTTCTCGCCACAATATTTATCTTTTTTCATAACACTTGTGAGGAATACCATCTTCAGATATCCATCTTTCTTTCTTGGCGTTGCGGATGCTTCTTCTTCTTCTTTCATCATCAGTTTAAGCTTTAAGGAATTCCAGGTATAGCTGAGTCTTCTTGATTTTAAAGATAATCTTTGCCAACTTCCAATATAAACGAAGCTTTGATCAGACACATTAAAATGTAATTATTTCAAATGTTTCAAGATCTGGTCAGTCAAAGCTTCAGTTATGTCGGAAGTTGGAAAAGGTCGTCTTTAAAATCAAGACGATCCAGCTAAACCTGGAATTCCTTGAAGAAACATCCAAAACTTCAGTAAAGAAACTGCATATTTCAAGATGGTATTCCTAACAGCCTCCGTGTTTATTTTTAATATATATTTATGTATGCATATTATATATATATATATATATATATATATATATATATATATATATATATATTTTATATATATATATATATATATATATATATATATATATATATATATATATATATATATATATATATATATGTGTGTGTGCCCCTTATATAGAAATTCTTCTTTTATTGTTTGCAAGGATAATCATCAGCTCGTGGGTACTGAAGATTGAAAGCTATTTAAAATATATTTTAACTAGTCTTATCGTCGATACACTTAGGCCTACTTACCAGCAGGTCTCTCAGAAACATGAAAGACAACACGCTTCACTTGTCTCTCTACTGATGGCCGTAATAAAACTGTTTATATTAAGGCACAACATGGCCCAGCGAGGTAAACATAAATTATTAATAATCATATTTTTTAAAGGGGTGGACGGGGAAAGCCAGTAGAAGGCCTCGGTCAGATGACCAAAAGTTCCAGTGGCGGGTCATTATATGATCCGCACCAGGAAACAAATATCCTGTTTCCTGAGGAATCTAACCTAACCTAACACAGCAAGGCACACCTGTGCTGGAGGAAGGTAGTCACCTCATCCAGGTAAGTCACGGCAGCTACTCAACAATATATTACTCATAACTGGTATTGTGACTTTTGTTGTACATGTAGCTACGGTATTGTGACTTTTGTTGTACATGTAGCTACGGTATTGTGACTTTTGTTGTACATGTAGCTACGGTATTGTGACTTTTGTTGTACATGTAGCTACGGTATTGTGACTTTTGTTGTACATGTAGCTACGGTATTGTGACTTTTGTTATAGCATCGGTTATTGTGACTTGTTATATCATCGGTTATTGTGTCTTTGTTGTAGCTACGGTATTGTGACTTTGTTTTAGCTATGATATTGTGACTTGTTGTAGCCATGGTATTGTGACTGTGCTGTAGCCACGGTATTGTGACTGTGTTGTAGCCATGGTATTGTAACTGTTGTAGCCATGGTATTGTGACTGTGTTGTAGCCATGGTATTGTGACTGTGTTGTAGCCATGGTATTGTGACTGTGTTGTAGCCATGGTATTGTGACTGTGTTGTAGCCATGGTATTGTGACTGTGTTGTAGCCATGGTATTGTGACTGTGTTGTAGCCATGGTATTGTGACTGTGTTGTAGCCATAGTATTGTGACTTATATTCTCTTAATCACTCTTGGTTTAAGTTAACGTAGAGGCCGCTTTCACTCGCTAGAAACCTTGTTTACCTAAGAGCGCGTCTCACCCTCCTCCAGACCTCCTCAACGCACCTGTTATCAAAGACCTCGGAATTTCTCTCCTCTTTTTAAGAAGCAAGTCTAGATTGCGCGCACCGCCAATTACCGCGCACTTACAGCGTCGTCCAAGGTATAACAAACTTTGATACCATGCCTGGGCGAGCTCTGAAGAGCTGTGTGGAGGTTGGCTGAATCCTAGAGCTTCCGATTTGGTTAATCAAGTTGCTTTTGAAATCTTGACATCAAATGCGTCGCGGGGTAAGATTTCCCGGCGCCTGCGCTCGGCGGGGCGAAGAATTAACTTAACGTACTCCGTTCTGAAGTTAAGATTCGGGTAAAATTGTGGAGCGCATTATGGTGAATTATCCAGATGCTTGACAAGGAGAGTTCTGTATGTTAAATTATCCAGATGCAGAACCACTACTACCACCACAACTACCACCACTACTACCACAACTACCACCACTACTACCACAACTACCACTACTACTACCACAACTACCACCACTACTACCACAACTACCACCACTACTACCACAACTACCACCACTACTACCACAACTACCACCACTACTACCACAACTACCACCACTACTACCACCACCACCACTATACCACCACCACTGCTACCACTACAACTACTACTACCACCACCACTACTACCCTACCACCAACCTAGTAAGCCTACCCAAGAGGTTGCAAGCAGGTAGGTTAGTGCAAGCATTGAGAGTGGGCCATCCCAGGAGATGGTGCAATATTCATGCATCTGATAGGAGGAGCAGCCTTCAGGGCCTGAGGGAAGGACCACTCTACACTTCATCACTGCTCTCAGCAAACACCAGTGTTGCAACACTCATATGTGTTGCCCAACACCACTGTTGCAACACTCGTATTTGCTGCCCAACACCAGTGTTGCAACAATTATATTTGCTGCCCAACACCACTGTTGCAACACTCATATTTGCTGCCCAACACCAGTGTTGCAACACTCATATTTGCTGCCCAACACCAGTGTTGCAACAATTATATTTGCTGCCCAACACCACTGTTGCAACACTCATATTTGCTGAACAACACCAGTTGCAACAATTATATTTGCTGCCCAACACCACTGTTGCAACACTCCTATTTGCTGCCCAACACCACTGTTGCAACCTCTACATCAACCCCTACATTATATCTAGTGGGTTCCTATATTGTATCTAGTTAGTCTTGCGTGTTAATGTAACACTTTGAACTTCAGATAGTTTTCTGTGAGTTTTTGAGCGTTATGGCTAATAAGGGGGTGGTAGTAGTAGTAGTAATAGTAGTAGTACTAGTAGTGGTAGTAGTAGTGGTAGTAGTAATAGTAGTAGTAGTAGTAGTGTAGTAGTAGTAGTAGTAGTAGTAGTAGTAGTAGTAGTAGTAGTAGTAGTAGTAGTAGTAGTAGTAGTAGTAGTAGTAGTAGTAGTAGTAGTAGTAGTAGTAGTAGTAGTAGTAGTAGTGGTAATAGTAGTAATATTCGACACCTCAGTGTCACACAGATGAGGGAAGTCGAGGTGAAGATGGTTCAGTAGAGAGAGTGTGGATTTTTATAATGTTCAAGAGGAGACGTTAAACCCGTAAGGAAGGGACGGAGGGGGAAGGGGAGGCATACAGCACCTGCAGAATGGAAGGTAATAATGTATGAGTCTTGTAATGGAGGAAATTGATCCCATTTTCTTGGATCAAGAGCTCCTTACACAGGCGTCAGAGAGAGAGAGAGAGAGAGAGAGAGAGAAGGAGGAGAGGACGACTAAGTGAAAGAGGAAGATGGAGAGTGGGAGAAGAAAAAAGAGAGAGAGAGAGAGAGAGAGAATAGTGAAAGAAAGAAGAGAGAGAGAGAGGAGAGAGGGAGGAGGTAGGCATCAAATATTCAGTGATCAGATAGGGTGAGAGGGCCGGGGGTTACTAACCTAACCTGAAGAACTCTCATGCTCTTCATCACGTAGTTGAGATCTCAGCTCCGACAAGCCTTGGCTACTCTTCTGCTTCTTCTTACACCCTTTTTCCTCCTCCTCTAAACACCCTCTTTCCTCACCTTTACCCTTCCTTAGCAGCCCCTCATCCCTTCCTACACATCTCCCCTTCCTTCCATCCCCTTTCACCCCTTCTTAGCACCCTCTCTTCCCTTCCATGTCCTTCCCCTTCCGTTGCCGTAGCACCTGCTGTGTGTAGACACTACTATGTGAGCAGTGAGGATTTTAGATTTTGCCACCGAAGTGGCTAGTTTATTATGCACCTCATATCTATCCTGTGGAGGGTAGCGCAAGAGCATATTGATACACAAAAGGCCTAGGAACTAGGCCCCCTGAAGGGTTAACAGAAGTACATCAGGATTTATATCTACAGTTCACTTATAGGATATATCTCGTATCTTATTTTCATTAATAAAATATCTTGACATGTCACATAGGTTATGAATACTGTCTAACTCTACATTCCTCAATAAGTGGACAACTAAGCACATAGTGTTCAAGACAGTGACCACAGGGCTGGCCACGTATTTTGTATTTGGTTTGATCATCATCTGTGTGTCTGCCAGACTGCCAGAAGTACTTGTAGCCAAGCCTAAGCCTGGCCACTACAACATCAGTCAGTCTGTTTACATTGCAAGTTGCTCCATAAACGAACTTATCTACGTTCATGTTATCATAGTGGGTTATAGATCTACTCGGGTTTCTAATTGCATTCCTTTACCATTCAGTTTCATTATTTACTTCTCTCCTAATATTATTCCTAATGATAGACACAGATACACCAAACTTATATTCTACGTTATTCTTCAGGGTACTTTTCTTGGCTAAGGTATCAACTTTATCATGAAGGAGTAATCCAATGTGTGATGGAATCCAAAACAATTGTACATTAATTCTTTTCCCGGATCTTTTTATTATCTGTACCTGGCTTCTCCAATGAGCATGTTGTTAGAGTCATCATGTGAGTCAAGAGCCTTTATTGATGACATACATCAGTAATGATGATAGAGTCAAGTTCATTCTTAACATTCTAATAACAAGTACAGTGTTAATCTCAATAATTCTATCACTGATACCAGAGATACCAAGCTCCTTCCTCATATTAAGAACCTTGGTAGATTTGGGACAGTCAAGAATAATTCTGAGAGCTTCATTTTGCATTAACTCCAAGGGTCGGAGAGAACTTTTCTAGTTAATATCAACATGGGAGCAGAATAATCAATTAAGGACCTAACATAGGCTAATGTACATCATTCTCACGATTCTCACATTAGCACCATAGTTGGGGTTGTAGCCAGCAACAGCTTTGAGAGCATTTAGCCAATCTTTGCATTTCTTATTTAGTTGTGGTATGGAGGATTTATTAAAGGGTACATCTACACCAAGATATCTGTAAGTTTTAACGTATCTGATGTTTTCAATCTGCAAATAGATGAGTGGGGGATGTCATTTGCTTGTCAATATCTTTGTTTTAGATGAAGTTATGATGAGGCCTAGTCGATTACAAATTGCTGAACTTCATTAAGAATGGTACTTATCTTCTTATGGCCTGTTGTATGGATCATAGCTTATAGCTATATGCTTAGGTGAGGCAGGTAGAGACCTGCCTCACCTAAACATTTAGGAGAGCATTAATGAGAACATTAAATAGCATGGGACTGAGAACTCCTCCCTGCGGTGTACCTAGGGACATTTCTTTAGACTCGCTTCTAAAGCCTTGGTAGAGGACAGAGGATACTCTATTTGACAGGTATCCTATTATCCAGCAGAGTAGGCTACCACCAATATTTATTTTGGCTAGTTCATGTAAAATAACGGTTCTGTTCACGATATCAAATGCAGATTTTAGATCAAGAAATGTGGTAAAACTAGTAGAGGTGTGTGCAGTGAGAAAGGTGAAAATACAATTCTGCACACTTTTACTTTTCATGAACCAATAGAGATGAGGGAAAGTTGGTGTCTGATTCTGTAGTACAGTCTGTTAAGTATCATTCTTTCAAAAGTTTTACAAAGACAACTAGTTAAGGAGATTGGTCTAGATATATTAGGTTGTTGTGGCTTAGGAATAGGCACAATGAGACTATTGGTCCAGGAAGTAGAAAGAACACCCTCAATGTAACTGAGAATATCCAGTGCTAACAAAGGGTTATCAGGGACCTGCCTTAGAGTTCTGAGGATATCATAAGTTATATCATCCTCTCCAGGAGCGGTGGATCCACCTTTGGTTAATGCATTATCTAATTCATACTCGGTGGAGAGGCAATATATTGGCTCATAAAATTAGTTAGTTTCAACTGTGAGTGTGTTTGCATTTGTGTATGTGTACACTTATTCTTGTGCACTCGTATGTGTACACTTATTCTTGTGCACTCGTATGTGTACACTTATTCTTGTGCACTCGTATGTGTACACTTATTCTTGTGCACTCGTATGTGTACACTTATACTTGTGCACTCGTATTTGTACACTTATGTTTGTGCATTGATATGTATGTGATCAATTAATGTTCAGTAATTCAGTTAGCCCTGTCCAGTTTATCATGGGTCAGCCTACATTTATTAGACTGACCCATGACAAGTAATGCAGCCCATGACAAGTGAAGTGATCCATGGTAAGTGTAGCGACCCGTGACAAGTGTAGCGACCCGTGACAAGTGAAGCGACCCGTGAAAAAGTGAAGCGACAAGGGAAGCGACCCATGATTAGTGGAGTAGAGTTGGTTCATGATACTAAGGATGGTGGTCACAGGCTAGTGTTGCAAGTATGTATCCTCAGGTCAGTAATGTCTTCAAACGTTGAGAAGCCATCGCAGCAACAATGAATCTGCATTATTACCACAACAATTTATGTATTCTCAGATATATAATGCAGTTTAAATCCCCTCTTCTTCCCTACTCGCTTCTCTTTTTTTCTATTTTTTCTTATATATAATTTTTGTTACACGCTCTGTGACGATGGAAATTTCGTCATAAAAAAAAATTCTCCTGCATATGCTATGTTAAATACTAAGAGATAGTAATTCCCATGTAATAGTAACTCCAGATCTACTCGAAGGTGTCCTTCCAGTAGAGTTGAAACCTTTAATGGAATGCTTGATGGTATCCTCATTGCCCTATTGAAGTCTCCCAGCTCAGTCTGATAGATTTCAATACTGTGTGTAATCCGTCCTGTGTGATGGAATATGACAGGAAAATATACCTAACTTTCTCCCTCATTGCAACTATTATTAAGACTGGAGTAGCAGCATACTGATGATGCAGCCAATCTTGACACTTGAACATAAAGCCTCTTCTGGGACCGTGTAAGCATGGATAAGAAATGTTAGTGCTTGAAATTTGCATTACATGTATCTAGAGTCTTGTTAGGTAAAATGATGCAAGTGCAACTGATGCGACATTTATAGTGGCAACGTTTCGCTCTCCAGGAGCTTTGTCAAGCGTTACAAACAATACAGGGATACAGGGGGTAATAGTAATATAGTAGTAGTAGTTATAGTACTTTGGTAGTGGTAGTAGTAGTGGTGGTAGCAGCTATGTGATGATGGGGTTTATTATTTTGAGGAGAATTCTTGTTAATACTTCAGTCTTGTCGCTCTGCTGCACTTGCTAGCACCACACCAGAGTAGAGTTTGTTCTCTAGTGAGAGACCTTTCAGGTGCCTTTTGGCACTCCAGAAATACGTAGTCTTCTCCATCTTTCTCTATTTGTCTGTATATTGTCACCTGGTCACTGAATCCATGCTAGGACCCAGCATATGTGATTCTTACACCTGCTATGACTGGACATGTTTCTCTCTTGCTAGGACCATGCACCTCTGTAACAGCTAGGAGCGAACACGGTATTTATGAATTCTAGAGTCGAGGTATATTAAGAAACACTAAATAAAAACTGCCTACGAAATCCAAGATTAAAATTTAGAAAAGTCTCAAAAACTCACAATTTTGCGAAATATTGAGTTGATAATGAGTGTTGTAAAGGAAATCTTATCAACCTGGATCCCAATGGTGAAACATCGACAGTAACAGAGGAAAGACACACACATGCTGCTAGATGACCTTGTACTAGGACAACGTGTCTCTGTGTCACGCTTTATCGTTATAAAGTTTTTCACAGAGCGAAACGTTGCTCCAACATCATCTTGTACTATAACGTCATTTCCTTCACGAAAACGATAATATATTTTTTTAAAGAAACCCGCAGTGGGTCAAGCATTTGAAGAAACTCGAGCATGTTCAAGAGACTGGCCTCGAGACTTGCAGCAGAACTGAGAGACTACGAGAGACTGAACCAGCTCAGTAACACAACATAGAATGACCAGAATCTCAATACCAGGTGACAGAGGAGGCGAAGTGTTGAAAAGGTACGTCACTGTCATAGTTATATGGATTACCAAACACGGTGAGCCAGACACTGAGGAGTTATAAGAAGCATGGGGAAGAAATGAGAATTGTGTCCTGACAATATTACAGTGGTACCCCGGATTTCGTACAGCTCCCAACTCGAACAATTATGTAAGTGTATTTTTGTAAGTGCTTTAAGTAGTTTAGTGTTTGGGTGAAGACTATCTAATTTACATGTCCTATGGAACAAATTCGTTGGTAACGCACTGAACAGCCTTCTGGAACGAATTATTGACGAAATCCGGGGTGCCACTGTAATCCACCACTGTATCTGGAACGTGCTACAGCGGTGGACCCCCGGATTTCGTCAATAATTCTTTCCAGAAGGCTGTTCGAGTGCCGTTACCGAACGAATTTGTTCCCATAAGAACGAATGTAAATTAGATTAGTCCGTTTCAGACCCCCAAAAATACACTTACAAAAGCACTTACATAAATACACTTACATAATTGTTCGAAGTTTGGAGCAGTACGAAATCCGGGGGTCCACTATGTTCATACTGCTGAGTGAGTCTTTGAGTAAGCTTAACCTGAGTTGGAACAAATTAATGACTGTGACATACGATGGTGCCAGGAACACTGCTGGCAGACTGTCCTGCTGACCCTGTTCGCCTAGCAGTGAAATAGGTACCTGGGTGTTAGTCGACTGGTGTGGGTCTCATCCTGGGGATAAAATTTACCTAATTTGCCCGAAATGCTCTGCACAGCAATGGGTTTTCTGGGTAGTAGTGTGTCAGTGATATCGGTTAGGCCTGTATGCATTGTACGTGTACTTGTAGAAATAAATATTATTATTATTATTATTATTATTATTATTATTATTATTATTATTATTATTATTATTATTATTATTATATTATTATTATGTTTAAGAAAATTAGAAACTTTAAGATTCAGCTTCAACTATCACATTAAGTTTAAGATAACTGAAAGCTTCTGAGTGTTTTAAGCTTACCAAACTGTTATAATGAATTACAATTACATTTGTCATTATAATTTATTTGACAGTGATTTAGTTATTCCACTCATCTTAATATTCCCTCATTATAAAAGAACGTAACTGAAAAGACCAACTGAGTCGTATTTCTTCGTGAATAAGTTAGTTATTAGTAATTGTGAATATCTCGGTAATGAGACGTGTGACTTGAGTAAGAGATTCGCTGATTTTGATGCCATGTTTCAATTTATGAGTGAAACACTTTAAAATGGTCCAAGGCGGACCGAAACGTTGCAATAAGCTACCCCTCCCAAGTGCTCAGTCCGTCACCGAGAACGTGTAGGCCTCCCGGTGAATCATGGCCTGATCAACCAGGCTATTACAGACTTTAGGTGAAGGTCACGTGAAGCACTAAACCAGACAGCCGAGGCAAGGCTGGTCAAGCAGGTTGCCAGTGCTTTATGTTTGGTAGAAGATCACATCACAGATCACTTAATCTGTGAGCGATATTGTGATTGTTCAAGACGATGGCAACGTTTCGCTCTGTGTAAAACTTTTCTTATGTTTTTTTTTCTATCAACCTTTCTTCAAACTGAGACATTTACATTTCTTTCCTTATCTATTTCATTTTTTTCTTTCAATCCGACTCGACATAATAAAAATTATTATTATTATTATTATTATTATTATTATTATTATTATTATTATTATTATTATTATTATTATTATTACATTGGCCGTTTCCACTAAGGGAGGGTGATCCGAAAAGGAAGAAACACCTTCATCATCATTCACTCCATCACTGTCTTGCCAGAGGCGCGCCTACATTACAGTTATTATTATTATATTATTATTATTATTATTATCATTATTATTATTATTATTATTATTATTATTATTATTATTATTATTATTATTATTATTATTATTATTATGTAGGTAAGCTCTGAACCCTTATAGAGGTCACACACAGCCCTGGGAATGGAAAATAATCCAAAAAAAGAGAGTATCTCCTGAGCCAAGCATCCTTCACAAGCATCAAGGCAGCCCTTACCTTCCCCCCTCACCCCTTCCTTGAAGGGCCTTCATGTCCCCAAAATCCTCCAGAACTGTGGATGATTGAGCTGGTGTTTGATCTCAGTCAATTTTGTGATAAAGATGGATGATGTCGCGTCTCTAGGTCAGTCAGGTTAAGCATTATCTGGTGTGGTCAGTAACCGGATTAGCGACCGTGAGAGGAATACAGGCGCGACTTTGGATACAAGAGTCTAGATAAGATCAAAGTATATACGAGTATAAGATATGTACACTGGTACACCAGATTTTGGGCTCCTTTGCTGACGTCTCGCTCTTAAAATGAGATTTATCCCAAAAGAACTTATTGCACAAGACGGAACAGCTGAACACAGAGGAAGATACCGAGGAACACACCGTCAGAAGAACTGAACTGAGAGCAAGTTATCACAGAACACAGTCAAAAACACTGAACAGAGGGCAAGTTATCACAGAACACAGTCAAAAACACTGAACAGAGGGCAAGTTATCACAGAACACAGTCAAAAACACTGAACAGAGGGCAAGTTATCACAGAACACAGTCAAAAACACTGAACAGAGGAAGATACAGAACACAGTCAAAAACACTGAACAGAGGGCAAGTTTCACAGACACAGTCAAAACACTGAACAGAGACAAGTTATCACAGAACACAGTCAAAAACACTGAACAGAGGCAAGTTATCACAGAACACACAATACTAGAGCAGAGGAATAAAAAGGAACTTATGGCAAAACACACACGTCAGAACAGTTGGAGGAAGGGATTGAATTTTTCACCATGCAATTCCGAGTTCCATGATTGGCTATGAAATATGTAGCAAGAGAAGGAGGTGGAGGCTACACTGCAAATACTGTGGCAAATTCCACCTCTCGTTTCCCATCAGGACTGGTGAGGTGGTGGTGGGGGGAGGTGGGGCTGAGGGAGGAGGGGATAGAGGATAGGAAGGAAGGGATGGGGTGGAGAAGAGGTTTCTGGCGAGATTTATAGGTTGATGGAGGGGGGGGGTTAGCGGGAGACGATTAAGTTAGATAAGGTTTGTCAGGACACAGGACAAGTGTTTCCTAACCCGCCGCTGGAGTTTTGGTCATCTGACCGAGGCCTTCCGCTGGCTCACCAGTCCACCCCTTTAAAAATTATGGTCGAGACGAGTAATGGTGCGTTGCAAAACAAACGATGGAATGGCGAAGAAGGTGGTGATGGGGCGACAGAATGGTGGTGATGGGGCGACAGAATGGTGATGATGGGATTGATGGATGTGGTCATGGGTTGACGTAGCGGGCTAACGGTGTTGTCTGGAATTTGGGTAAGGGAGGTTGACGCTATGTTAAGTAATGAAGAATTAGACGCATGTGCAATGTCTGGGTATCTTTATTTGTAGATGTTTCGCCCTCAGTGGCTTTATCAATACAAAACAAGGACATAATGTGAAGAATGTATAACTATATACTAAAGATTAGGTAATCAGTCTCTTAGCCAGAAACTCTCCGTGCTGTGAATAATCACGGATATATTAGCGACTGAGCGGTAAAAACATTACCGACGATCACACAATACTGAGACGTAAATTCGAAATTCTTGTCGCTTATTTGTATATAGATGACAAGTTGAACTTGTGGACGAGTGATGGTCAAGTCAGGCGACGCTCAACGTGGCCAAAATGACGAAAGAAATGAAGACGCCAAATCTTCAATCAAGCCATCAATACCGACTTCAGTGACGTGGTAAAGTCAAGCTCTACAATGAGCCATGTAAGTTCTATTCCACCCTATCCACTGTAGTGGATAGGGTTAGTTAGGAAGTAGAGGTAACCATCGAAGCCGTCAAGGGCGAGTCAACGCCCAAACATAGATAAGAGATGTAGTCTCACCTAGAGTAACCTTGACATAGTGTAATATGTCAGGAGGGCGTCGTGTATAGTAACCCTCTCTATTACAGCCCAGTAGGAACTAAGATACCAGACATCGCTGTCAGCAGAAACATGAATATCCCAAGATCAAAAATGGTCTTTTTAATATTGTATTCATTCTCATACTTCCTTAAAATCCCCCACAACAACCCTACAACCACCCTACAACCACCCTACAACCACCACACAACCACCCCACAACCACCACACAGCCATCACACAGCGATTGCTGTGGTGAGACTGGTTGTGTTGACACATGATCTGCCTACATCCACAGCCTGCGGAGGACCAGCTGTTTAGTATGGGGCTGAGTCGACTCCCGGAGCGGCTCAGCTGGTAAGTGGAGTGGCTGGCGAGGCACTTACACGAGACTACCCGTAATACCTTCCCAGTCAAAACACGGCCTCAGTTGCACACACAGTCTCATACACGCACACACGTACACACGAGTACATCACACACGTACACCTAAACAGCTGGACGTCGATCGTGACTGAACATAAACATTTTGAAGGACGATGTTTTGTTTTTACATTCGTCAGTGTGTAAAACCTAGTGAACACTTGTTGTCTATGTTCCTTGTCGCTGGTCTATCCTGGCTCCTGCAACGCTGCACCTCTATATAAACACCCAACGGTCAAGTGGGTTTTTTATTGCTCTGGAGAGACATACAGCAATTCAATATTTGCTACTGTAGCTCTGAATAGACTTACAATTGTCTATGTTAGTTCCTTTAGCACTGTATAGACACTCCAGTCCAGTGGTGCTACTGTAACTCTGAATAGAGACACATTTGCCCACCTTTTTTTTCTATAGCTTAGTAGACACAAAAATTACCGAGCGCTTAGTTTTGATTATAATAATAATTGTGATTGTATAACACTATACTGACACATTCCAGTGGTACTTCAATAGCTCAGCTCTGACACAAGTGACGGAGGATCGACCTCCTGCTAATTTAAATTCCCATCAGCCGTCAATTTATGTGAAAACTACCGGAATTAACGAGCAAACACACACACACAAACGCAAACACACACAAACGCGCGCGCGCGCGCGTCAGAGTGGGCGCCTGTGACGAGTGGGGTTCCACAGGGGTCAGTCCTAGGACCGGTGCTGTTTCTGGTATATGTGAACGACATGATGGAAGGAATAGACTCAGAAGTGTCCCTGTTTGCAGATGATGTGAAGTTGATGAGAAGAATTCAATCATACGAGGATCAGACAGAACTACAAAGGGATCTGGACAGGCTGCAAGCCTGGTCCGGAAACTGGCTCCTGGAGCTCAGCCTCTCCAAGTGCAAAGTCATGAAGATTAGGGAAGAGCAAAGAAGAACGCAGACGGAGTACAGTCTATGGGGCCAGAGACTACAAACCTCAATCAAGAAAAGGGATCTTGGGGTGAGTAAAACACCAGGCACATCTCCTGAGGCGCGCATCAACCAAATAATTGCTGCAACATATGGGCGCCTAGCAAACCTAATAGCATTCCGATTTCTCAATAAGGAATCGTTCAGGACCCTGTACACCGTGTATGTCAGGCCTATATTGGAGTATGCAGCACCAGTTTGGAACCCACACCTAGTCAAGCATGTAAGGAAATTAGAGAAAGTGCAAAGGTTTGCAACAAGACTAATCCCGGAGCTAAGATGCATGTCCTACGAGGAGAGGTTAAGGGAAATCGACCTGACAACACTTGAGGACAG